>VMDO01009793.1:0-35513 GCA_007922755.1 Pedetes capensis
CAGGTCTCCCTTTGTAGTTCAGACTGGCCTCAAGACTCTCAATCCTCCTGCCTCAGCCTCCCAAGTGCTGGGATTACAAGTGTGTACCACCACACTCAGTCCACTCTGGATTTTAAGGTCCAGGTCAAAAGCCACTCCTTCCATGAAACCTTCTAGAATTCTTTCAACCCAAAGCAAATTCTGCCCCTTCTAAACTCCCAGTCACTTTCTGCCTTTCCTGTGGACATTTTTCTCATTCTTGTGTTTATCCAGTTGCCTGCTTCTTATCTTTGGTAGGACAGGGTGGTGTCTGATTCATGTTTGGGTCCCAAGCTATGCACATGATAGGAAAAAAGAGTGGCCAGAGGCATGTGACCAGATGCTACCATGGAGGTTGGCTTAAAGTGGCAGGGGACCCTGGCACAGGGGGGAGGCTGTTGAGTTCTGAAAAGAGGGAATGGCTTTGTTATGTGGGATAGAGGCAGTGACTGGGGTGTGGCTGGACAGTCAGATGGCATAGACCAGATAGGAGAGCTTCGATCCCACATGTCAGGCTTACCACTACCCCACAGCCCACAACTCTGGCCTCTGGCAAGAGCCAGGAAGCAGATAAGCTGATAGCAGACCGACTTTCACTAGGCCTTTGCTCTCTTTGTGGGTTCCTTCTTGTCCACCCTGAGGCTGAGGTCTGGCCAGGCAGGTGCAAAGGACGGCTGCGCTGTGCAGGCTGGGAAGTGGTTCCAAGAAGCCAACCCTGTCCTAGACATGGCAGGGGGCTAATTACGTACAAGAGCTCCTTTTAGCCTCCCACTGACCTAAAGTCGGATTATCACCTCATTTAGCAATGGAACAGCTGGAATTCAGAGAGGCAAATTTGCTTGAAGATAGATTCTCTAGAAAGAAACAGCGTTGGCATTCAATCCCAAGCCTTCTGATTTTCAAGGAGGAAGTTCCCCTTCAGGCCCGCTGAGGTTTTTGCCCTGAGGGAGGGGGATCTCCCAGAGAGCAGGGGAGGTCAGAAGCAGAGGATAGGGCCCTGGGTGGGGAGACTAAGGTCTGTGCTTCCTTACCCCTCAGCGTGGGGCCCTGGTCTTTGCCCTACCTGATCTGCAGGTAGGAGGAAGGCTGTCAACTCTGAAAGCCCCCAACCTGGGTTGGCAGCTGTGGTCATGAGCCATTGGCAGGCCAGGTGGAGAGCAAGGGCCCCAGAGAGAAACAGCTAATACCACACTTCCTGGAGGCAGGGCGACGCTGGACACAGGGGACATTGCTGCCCATAGGGGCACCAGGTGCACTCCACCGTCTTGCGGGGAGGAAAAGAGGGAAGGAGAGGTGAGGGTCCTCACTATAGAATCTGACCTCAGAAGAGGTCATAAGACAGCCCCTTTCTATCTCGTGTTTGGGATGGGGAAGCGCAGGTGTCCCATCTAAAGTCACCGAACTGAGTGTTCAGGGGAGATTTGAGACGGACCCCCAGACTTCTGCGCTTCTGATGCTCACTGGCCGCAGTCCAGGTGGGCACCCCTGCTTGGCTCTTGTGGGAGGCTGTGGGACTCTCCTCAGAGCCTCCCGGGCTTCGGCGCGAGTCTCCCCCATCCAGCCCCGCCCCTCGGGATCCTTTAAGAGGCGGGGCTTGGCCGCCAGCCCCGAGGCCCGGGCAAAAGGCTGGGACTTTACTCAGGCGGCGGAGAGCGAGTCCGTGCTCCATCAGCTGCCGCAGACCGCAGCGCGCGGAGCTGAGCCACGATGAGCGGCAGAGTCGGCGATCTGAGCCCCAAACAGAAGGAGACTCTGGCCAAGGTGAGCCGGCAGCCTGGCCCGGGCCCCGCCCCGGGCTGGGGCCCTCGCCCTCCGTAGGAAGGGGCTGGGTGAGGGGCCAGGGACCGTCCTGGCGGGCGGGGGGCGGAGGGAGCAGCCGGTCGCCCCTGCTTGGCCGGTGCCCAATGGACAGCTCCTCCCCTCCTCCTCCGGCCCAGGGGTCCCCGGAAAGTTTGGCCACTCGCGTCCCCAGCTCCGAGCAGCCCTGGCGGTGCCACCTGGGAAGAAGTGGTTGCTTGGAAGCCCTCAGAGGCAGCTGAGGGCACAAAGGCAACATTCATCCTCGGGGCTGGCAGGGACTGGCAGCCAAGCTGTGGGACAGGGGCAGGGCCCCACGTTTCCTGCCATTTCCGGGGGGGGTTTCCTTTTGGAAGAGGCAATGGCAGATGGACCGGGCCCTGGACAGCTCTTGGGATCCTCCCATAGCCCTTGCTAGGCACCAAGTTGCTATGCGACCTTGGACAAAGTCCTGTCCTTCTCTGTTTGGTCCTTGATGAAAGGCAAGGCTGGACCAGCTACTGCTGAAGGGAGCACCTGTGTGTGAAAGTCTAAGATCCCCGAGACTCACAGGGTTGGGGTTCGTTTGAGGTGGGAAGATCCTTCCCTTCTCTTGCAACCCAGACCCCTGCCTGGCTGGGGATTTCAGCTGATGCTCCTCTGAAAGCCAGGAAGTGAACCTGGCTTTGCCTTGGCGCCTGGATGAACCGAGGGGGCAACAGTTAAGGGCTGGGCTCCTTGGCGGCCAACAGAATCTCTTTTCCCTTGCCCTTGGGAAGAGGAGAGGTTGGCTGTCTTCTGGACCAGAGCTGATGGGCTCCGGCCCCAAGGTTTACAGGTTCCACGCCTGGGCGGTTTCCATTGCTGGGAAAGGGTGGGGAGGCAGCTGTCTCTTGCTCAGCTTTTTCCCAGGCTGGGCCTCCCCCATCCCAGTGTAGGAAGGCTTCAGAGTTTGCTGCTGACCCACAGGAAAAGTCAGGCAGAGACAGGATTAGGTGGTGATTAAACAGGAAACCAGGGGCAGGGGAGGAGGGTCCTTGGTGAGGGGTGGCTTGGTGCTTGAGGTTTGGATGAGTGGCATCCTGGTGGCACTGGGAGCTGCTTGGGGGGATGGGAGGGTCTGAGTACCTAGCTGACCTAAGTAGGTAGGGGGCAGAGGTGGCCAGTGCACATTGGTCCCCTCCAGGGCTGTCCTATCGGTCAGTGACCAGGGAAAGGTGAGAGGCTGGAACGGGAGGCTTGGGGAGCACACATGAAGGCCCGCTTACCTATAGGGTAGTGAGAGATTGGAGGGGGTGTGGCAGTCCCTTGGGGTCACTGTCCAGTTCCCTTGTTTGGCTCTACCTGCACTTTCTCCCTTCATAGCTTCCTCCATCTGATTGTCCCCCTTTCTCCTGCTAATACTTTTGAAATCCTTCAAGCTTGAATGCCACTTTTATATGAAGTCATAGGAGACCACCCTTTTCCTTCCCTCTGCTCCCTAGCACACGGCTCACGGTTCCATTTCTGAGGGGGCAGAAAACAGCAGGTGGAAAGAGCGTGTGCTCTGGACTCAGACAGACCCAGATTTGCATCCCAGCTCTGCTCATTACCAGCTGTTTGACCTTGGACATGTGACTTAGCCTCTCTGAGCTTTCATTTTTCATCTGTAAAATGGGGACAGTGGTACCTCTAGGGGAAAGAATGAGGCAAGAATCAGAGACAGTGCCAAGATCAGGGCTGTGCAGCTTTTTACTGTGACAGGAACTAGGGTGCCTGTGATCGCCATTAGCCAGGAACACACTTGCCGGTCCACCAGCCTGGTGTGTACATGTGCTTGCGTTGACACAGGGCAGTGTCCTATTTTGTTTGTGTTCCTTCACTTACTACCCAGCACTGCCTGGAAAGACAGAGCACCCCAGGCAGCACGTGTTCAGCCAGTGTCTGTAGCATTGACTCGTATGAAAGAGGGGTCCAGCAAAGGCCATTACAGAGCACCCCTGTCAGAGGTTAGTCAGAGTCGGGGCTTGCCACTCATCTAGCTGCCTCTCCCTACAGTTTCGGGAGAATGTCCAGGACCTGCTGCCCATCCTGCCGAATCCAGATGAGTATTTTCTCCTGCGCTGGCTCCGAGGTGAGGGAAGAGGGGCTGTGGGAAGCTGGGTCAGGGGCTTATTCTGAATAACAGAATGATACCCCATGGAAACCCTGCCCCTGGCCATCTGAAAATTTGGGGGGTTCAGCCTATAGGGACAAACAGGCACTTGGCAATTACAAACCCTCTACCCCCTTATTGATGGGTACAGACAGCGAAGCTCAGAGAGGTGAAGTGCGTGCTCCATGTCACACTGGGTGAACTGCAGGCAGAGGGAAGCCTAGAGTCCCTGGATGTGGGATCGTTAGCCCAGTACCTTTTCCTTCTACTCCGTGAATCCGCTCTGCTGACTGATGGGGAAATTGAGGCTGAGTATGGCCCTATTATAGGGGAACTTGGAGGCAGATCTGAGGTTAGAGTCAGGGTCTTGGCTCCAGAGAGAGGCTGGTGCCCTCTGTGCCCTCTTGGGTGACAGAGCCCCTGATGCCAGCAGTTTAGGCAGCTTGCAGGAGGGCCAGGGTACATGGGGAACATGGGGGTTCAGCCTGACCTGCATTGACAAAACTCTCTCAACCCCCTGCCAGGCTCTAGGGCCCCAAGTTCTAGTTCCAGCTATGCCCTCACCTGGTTGTAGACCCTGGGTCAAGGTCTTCCCTTAGGCTCCTCTTTTGGGGAAACACGACGAGACAGGATACTCAGCCTGTTGCAAGACATGACATGACTGAGCTCTGAGTGAGGCCTTGGTGCATTCAGGCTCCTGCTAGCATGAGGGTCAGACTCAGGCCCACCCCCAACTCCTAAAAGTCGTGCTCTTCTCCCTCTTCTCTCTTGTCATTCAAGCCATGTGCCACCCTCCCCAGTTCTTCTGACACATTTTTTTTCTTCCTAGAAATTTTATTAGCAGACACAAAAATGACAAAGAAAATTCCACTGTGTTTGGTTAGCAGAGCTTAAGTCATGATGTAGAATCAGACCCTAAAATGTTAAAGTACTAATCATGCCCTTGCTTGGGGACACATACACCCACCTACATGCCCTAGGAATCTTGGGACAGTGAAATGATGTCATTTCCTTTGCTTTCCAGAAATGTAATAGAGTGGGCATACTCTTGAAGTCTGCTAGTAATACCCCAGGGCAGGTGCACTCTGGAGAGCCACATGGGGCCTCCCGGGCCTCTGGGAGGGTTGCTCGCCCATTTCCCCAAAGGTTGTGATCCCATTCTGAGAGGGGGAAAGGGCAGCATGGGGGTGACAGTGGAGTCAGTCCAGGCTGGAAGAAATTTTGGCCCAACATTTTTTGAAGGGCTGGAGCTACAAGCAGGTAGGTGGAGCGTGTGGGAAGATAGCGACCTCCTTAAAGGTAGAGCTGCAAGATAATCCAGCCATGAAGCTGCTGCTGGGAGGAAGAGAAGTGTGGTTTGAGAGAGGTGTTGAACAGCTACGGAGCTGTCTTTTTTCTTTTTTTCTTTTTTCTTCCGCACTTTGGAGTTGAACCTAGGCCTCGTACATACTTTGCAAATTCTTTACCACTGAGCTGCACCCCTGAGCCCATTTTTATTTTATTTTTTTAGAGACAGGGTCTCGCTGAGTTATGCAGGCTGCCTTGAGTCTTGAACTGGTAGTCCTTTTGCCTCAACTTCTCCAATTCCTGGGATTATAGGCGTGCACCACTGCACCTAGAGATAGTTGTCTTTTATCTAGGCAGAGGCCCATGTGTGGTCCTGGAATGCTGGTCTTCCAGACATCTAAGACACATCCCCATCCTGAGTCCTGGGACAATCCCTCTTTGCATAGTTCACCAAGTACCCATATCAGGAAGCGGCTATGCCTTATGGGAATATCATTTGCTATATGAGAAAACTGAGGCTCAGGGAAGGAAAGAGACTTATCTGAAGGCACACAGCCAATGCAAAATGGAATCAGGGCAAAAACCTAGGGGTCCAGATTCCCAGCCAGCACCCATTTCCACTAAGCCACAGCTGCTCCCAAAGTCAAACTCTGCTTCTTAATTGTTTTGGCTTTGTTTTTGCTGTGGTGGAGATCCTGACCCAGGACCTTGTGCATGCTCGGAAAGTGCTGTACCACTGAGCTACACCCCCAGTTTCAACCTTTGCTTCTTAAAACAGAGGAAATGTCTTCTTCGTATTTCATTTGTGCCTCACATTTTCTGGGCAGGGGCTCAGGCCTGGTGAGATTCTATTATGAATTTAAATTGGGGTTTCTGTTGCTTTTTTTTTTTTTTTTAACAACCCAAACCAAAAACCAAGCTAAAAAAGGAAACCTTTTCTCTTTCTCCCTTTGATTCTAAATGAGACACTTGCAAGCCACATACCCGTTCACTCTAACCCAGGTGTGAGCTTGGGGTTCGGTTTTCTGCTACCCCCAGGCACTGAGAACAGGTACCCAAGTCCTCCTTGCCTCCTCCTGGCTGAGGCTAAGCTCTGGGTCCCCCGTACGAGGATTGGAAAGCAAGATAAACAAGGAAGTGGTGGAAACTTTGTGAACAAACTCTCCGTGGTTCATAGGACTGCAGTGTGGGCAAACAAGAAAGAGCCCAGGGTGGCTGTTCCTGGGCTGGGTTGTCTTGCCATATCTCAGGCGAGGCTTTGCGCTGCCCCTGAGCAGGGCAGCAGGAGCCTGGAGAGGTTTGACTCAGCAGGCATGGATATCCCATCCCACCTGGTGCTGGGCGCCAGTGGCAATTCCAGAGGAAACCCTTTACAGAAGACCCTGGATGTTGGATCCTGGCAGAGAAGGGCTAAATGGCAAGATAAGGGGGCTCACATATACCACGACCTTGCCTCTATTCTCCAGGACGATAAGGGCTTTCCTCCCAGGAGGGGTGTCCTTTCTATGGGAGATGGCAACTGTCATGGTCCAGCTCCTGTATTGTGAGAGGATTCTGCTGTGTGTCTTACTGATGTTTCCAGTTTCTTAGATGGTTTGGTCAGATATGTGTGGTACCTTGTCCAAGGTCAAATACAGAAGATGGAAGTACTAGGATGCAAACTCACATTTTATTCCTCTCAAAGCTGCCCAGGCTGTCACACTCGCACAGGAAGGGTGGTAGTCAGGAGGAAGTTCCCCAGAGTGGCTGCTCAGTTCTGCCCACGTGTGTCCAGCATCCACAGTGGTATGACATTGGCCAGCCCTCTTGATGCACACTCTTGGCCCTGGGAGAGAAGACTGGATTTCACATCAGCAGAGTCAGGGAACATGCCCAGCTTCTCCCTCAGAGCAGTAGTGACAGGACCAGTGACAGTCCAGAGGGTAGCATTTCTGGCCCAGGTTCCAGGGCTGTCAGCAGATCTAGATGCCAAACAGATCCATGGAGGACATGGGAGGGACAGTTCATAGGTGAGATGGCCAACCTGGTCAGAATCTGGATCTCAGAAACTTTTCAAAGGAGCCAGGCACAGTGGTGCAATTCGGGAAGCTGACATAGGATTGTGACTTTGAGGCCAGAGGCAGCCTGTGTAACTTAGTGAGACCCTGTCTCAAAAAATTAAAAATGGACTAGGGGTACAGCTCTGTGGTAGAGTGCTTACAAAGCATGCATGAGGCCCTGGGTTTAACCATGCCCCCCAATACTTCATGCCCACTTTTTATTTTTTATCTTGAGACAGGGTCTCGCTTAGTTATGTAGTCTGCCTCTGGCCTTGAACCTGTGATCTTCTTGCCTCTGCCTCCCAACTCGCTGGGGTTACAGGCATGAGCCATCCTGCCTGGCAAAAAAGAAGAACTCTTCAAAGGATGGAATGAAGCTGATTGAACCAAGATGAAATTTGATAGGGATGGATCTAAGGTCCCAGCTCTCCATGTAGGGGATGGAGGCTTACTGGCAGCACAAGTGCAAAAGATTTGGGGGGGTTCAGTTGACTCTAAGTTCCACCTGAGCTAAGGGCATGACTTGCCAAGAAAATTCTTAGGGTTTATCAGAGAAGACAGACATCTAGAGCTATGCTCGGCTCTGGATAGCTTAGTCTAAGAGGGGCTCTGGCAAGCTTGAGACCATCAGAGGGAAGTTATTTGTGTAAGGGATGGTTGAATGTTCCCAGGATGGGCAGTATGATGGTAGGGAAGGTCCAGAGTGATGGCATAGAGTTTACCAGTATTGGCAAGGTTGCCATGCAGTGTAGGAGGCAATCCTGTTCTCTGAGTGTCTATTGAGCTGATCACAGCTCAGTATGAGAAGTGAAGGTAGACAGCAATTTTGATTATCTGGAAGCAGGTGGCCTTGGGGGACAGTGAGATCTTTGTGTCCAAACTTGGGCAGGGCAACTTGTTGGGGTACATGCATAAAAATAAAGTATTGGTCCAGGTGAACTTTAATTCAGAAGCTTCAGGAAGTCTTTGTGTTCCTTTAAGAGATGTGTGCGTCCTTTAGAGATGTGTTAGGACTCCCTGGGGGCTCATCGGCTCCTCTACCTCACTAGGACGTTATGCTAGCTCTGCCCTCCTGGATTCTAGGAAGCTGTGTTCATCTTTGAACTGTGGGTCAACTTTCAGGGTTGGATGTTAGACTGTGGAAGATATAAAGTTTGTCCATATCAAGGGGAAAGGCCAATTGATAAGGGTGTCCAGAGTTCATTTTTCTCTGAGAAGAGATAAGACTTTTCATCTGATTGTATCCACTGGGATAAAACTTGAGGTTGCAATGCTGCCCCCAGCTACCCTCCACTTGACCTCCTCACCCCACAAACCCAGGGGCTGAGGTGTTCTGGAAGCTCTCGGCGGAAGTCCTCCCGTTTCCTCCTGCATATGCGGTGACCTGAGAGTCAGCTGGGGAGATGCTCAAGAGGAGCTGGCCCCAGTCTGGGAAAGGGTTAATCTTCCCACCCTTGGACATCCAGTCTGTTGGCCTAACCTTGACCTTGTTTTCCTGTTGTAGCACGAAGCTTTGACCTGCAGAAGTCAGAGGCCATGCTCCGGAAGGTGAGATCCATTTGGTTCCAAATCCCATCGCTGCGTTGGTTCCTCTCCAACCAGATCACACTGTTCCTGGACTTCCTTTGCCTGCCCCCATTCGCAGTCTTTGGCGCGTGTGACCTATGTTGAGCATTAGCTGACCGCTGTTGCCTTATCCTTCTGGAACAAAGTGCATTCCCTTCCTTGGATACACAGAGCTTTCTTAGTTCCAGGCCAGTCAAGAATGATAATCTGTTCGCTGGGACCTCTGAAAGAGGCAGGGCCTCCTTTTCCATTACTACACAGAGCCTTCTAGTGACTACCTGTGGTCTGGTGGTCAGTTCATGCTGCTACCTATCTCTAAATGCCTAGTAAGGACCCCTATCCATCCCTCCCCTCCATCTCCTGCTTTTTGAAACCCCTGGTTGTGTCTTTGCAGCATGTGGAGTTCCGGAAACAAAAGGACATTGACAACATCATTAGCTGGCAGCCTCCAGAGGTGAGGACAACTTATTCCACCCTAACCCTATGTGAGGACTATGACTAGACCCACGACCTGTGTCCTGGATTTATTGGACCGAGAGCCTCAGAAGACAGGTCTGACAATTCCAAGGGCGCCATGATGGTTCCAAAATGAGTGTCCATTGACACTCAGGGGAGGGACATAGAAGGAGAGAATGTGAACCCATAGTAAAGCACTGTGATCCAGGGCAAGTGTGGATACCCCTGGGCCTGCCCACCAGCTGCCTCATCTATGTCTTTTTCATTTGTTTGTCTTGTTTTCCTTGAGACAGAGTCTCACTATGTAGCTCAGGCTGGCCTTGAACTCACGATCCTTCTTCCTCAGCCTCCCAAGTGCTGGGATTATAGGCATGTGACACACACTCAGCTATCCTCTGTGTTTTCACCCAGGTGATCCAACAGTATCTGTCAGGAGGCACGTGTGGCTACGACCTGGAGGGATGCCCAGTGTGGTATGATGTCATCGGGCCTCTGGATGCCAAGGGTCTGCTGTTCTCAGCCACTAAGCAGGACCTGCTTAAGACTAAGATGAGAGATTGTGAGATGCTCCTGCAAGAGTGTGCCCGCCAGACTGCAAAGGTGGGTGGCCTGCTGTGGTTGAAAGTGAGTTGACCCTGATGGAGATGTTTGAGCAGAAGCAGGGATGTCACACAGGGATGGAAGCACAGCCACAGGGCTGAGGCCCAAACTTTTGGATTTCATAGACAACTGAAATCTCAAAGTTTTAGAGACTGACATAATATTACTCCTTTCTTTTCTTTGTTTCTTTTCTTTTTCTCTTCTTCTTCCTCCTCCTCCTCCTCCTCCTTCTTCTCCTTCTTCTTCTTCTTCTTCTTCTTCCTCTTCTTCTTCTCCCTCTCCTCCTCTTCTTCCTCCTCCTTCTTTTTTGGTGCTAGAGACAAAACCCAGGGCTTTATACATGTTAGGCAAGTGTTCTACCACTCCGACACCTCTAGCCTGCCAAATTTTTATTTTGTCCCAAGTAAGGAGTTACAATGACCACCTATTATTGCCATAATGAATATTCCAAACAATGTTGTTGTTGTTAGGTGTCATCAAGTTGGTGTCTGACTCATAGTGACCCTACAACAGACAAAACACGATTGTCAGTGCTTCTCTGCTATTCGTAGGGTTTTTGATGGCTGCTTGTTTTTTTGGGAGTGGGTTGCCAGGTCCTTCTCCCAAGCCTATAGCACCAGGTGTTCCCAGGCAGTCTCCCATGCAAGTACTGACCAGGCCTGACCCTGCCTAGCTTCCGAGATCTGACAGGATCAGACGCCACAGTGGT
Organism: Pedetes capensis; assembly: GCA_007922755.1. Taxonomy (NCBI): domain Eukaryota; kingdom Metazoa; phylum Chordata; class Mammalia; order Rodentia; family Pedetidae; genus Pedetes; species Pedetes capensis. The sequence goes on from VMDO01009793.1 coordinate 10,586, forward strand.
ACAGCTCCAGGCTTCCAAAAAATAAGAATGGTATAATTTCAGAACAAAGACATTCTTTTAAATTGAATAAATTCAGCTTTGTAAAAAACTACCGCTGGACATAGTGGCACACACCTGCCTCAGCCCTCAGGAGACTGAGGCAGGAGGATACCAAGTTTGAGGCCAGCTTGGGCTACATAGCAAGACCCTGTCTTAACAAAGACACAAACAAATTAAACTAAATATTTTCCTCCCTGCACCCAAACTCACCACAAATGGGGATGTAGCTTGGTGGTAGAGTACTTACCTAGCATGCTTGAGACCCCTGGGTTCAAACCCCTGCCACTCAAAAGCCCCAAACAAAATCTCACTACAACATTGTGACTTTTCTCATTTATGTGAGGACCAGTGAAATCTTGTCATGGAACTAGCCAATCCTTGGACACGTATTGGGGTGCCACTGGTGTGGACGAGCTCCAGTGCTGTGCTTCTCTTTATTCTGAAATTATACCATTCTTATTTTTTGGAAGCCTGTATTCAAAAGAGATCAGAGCAGCTGATTCCTTGACTGAGAAAAAGACTAAGGAACAGGCTGGAGCTGCCACCCCGGCCTTCTCCCCTGCCTTCCTCCTGGCAGTTGTAAAGATCCAGTGAAATGTTGTGACAAAGTGTGGGGACTTTTCAACCCTGTCATCTGCAAATGTTTGCAGAGAGCTTACTGAGTGCAGAGGCCCCCAAGGGCTGGAGATGCAGGAGGCATTTGATATGGATGCATGCATGAGGGCTTGCGCTGGACGGAGCGTGCATGCCTGAGCAAGGTAGCTTAAGCCCCGGTGCCACATGGCTGCTGCCCACAGAGAACACAGTGATTCAGAGGAAGGAGGTTACCAGGTAAACATGCAGGACAGAGGAGATCTCAGATGGAATCTTGATCTACCCCCTCATTTACCGGATGAGATCACGCAGACCTAGGCAAGAGGAGCAGCTTACCTAGACCATATTCTAGCCTGGGGTGATTATCTCCATCTGGGAAACCCTGGACCTGATCTGGTAGCTCTGGTAGCTCTGTGGGTGCCTGGTGCAATCGACATTGGCCCTGAACCGGGCTGAGCTCTGCTGTGACTTCCCACTGTCTGTTCCCTGCAGCTGGGGAAGAAAATAGAGACCATCACCATGATTTATGACTGTGAGGGCCTTGGCCTCAAGCACCTGTGGAAACCTGCGGTGGAAGCCTATGGAGAGGTGAGGTGCAGGGAGAGCAGCTGAGGCCCCCCAGCTAGGGGCTGCCCTGTGGGATGGGGGCATGGAAGGGGGCCAATTCCAGCCTAGAGGCAGCGGGGCCTCTCTCTCTGGCACAGAGTACTGAACCTGCTGGAACCAGAGTATTTTGCTTCCACAGTTTCTCTGCATGTTTGAGGAAAACTATCCTGAAACACTGAAGCGTCTGTTTGTTGTTAAAGGTGAGTTGGAATTTTTAGAGATGAAGCCAAATGGGAAAGAGAGGCCAAAAATATTCCTTGGGGCCAATTGAAGAGAGTAAAACAGTGAGCTAAGGGAGGGGCCTAATGACACATTTAGAAGGCTGACCTCAACATATACAGATGCTTTACAATGAAGTTTTTAGTGTTTATTACCACCTTTGCACCATCTGGACAGATAGGATTCAGGTGCAATAGAATGAGATATTTTGGTCACCCCCAGTGTAGAGATAGGGATGCAGGGCCTCAAACAGGTGCCAGGCTGAGCCTCCCACCCTGGCCTCCAGAGCACCAGGGGACATGCACCCCTGACATGGGGTGGGGGTGCTACAGAGAAGTGGGCTCTGGACAATACTGCTTGGGACTGACAGACCCTTGATCCCAGCGTTACCTGGCCTGGTCTTTGTTCCAGCCCCCAAGCTCTTTCCTGTGGCCTACAACCTCATCAAGCCCTTCCTGAGTGAGGACACTCGGAAGAAGATCATGGTCCTGGGAGGTGAGTGGTCCACACTCTTCTCCACTTTGCAGATTGGTCTGTGGCCCACGTTGTGTCCGTCTTTAGAGGTGTGGCCAGTGCCACCCAGGTAAAGGTTTCTTCTGCTTGTTTGGCAGCAGTGGGACCCAGGGGCAAGGGGAGGAAGAGCTGGGGCCTTCCTGTCTGTGTTCTTTTTCTTTTTTCCTTTTTCTTTTCCTTTTCCTCTCTCTCTCTCTCTCTCTCTCCCCCTCTCTCTCTCCCTCCCTCCCTCCCTCTTCTTTCTTTTTTCTCTCTCTCCCTCCTTCCTCCATCTCTCTTTTCTTTTCTCTCTCTCTCTCTTTCTTTCCTTTCTTTCTTTTCTTCTTTCTTTCTTTTTGAAACAGGGTCTCTCTGTGTAGCCCAGCCTGTCCTGGAACTTGCTATGTAGACTAGTTGTTGTTGTTGTTAGGTGCCGTTGAGTTGGTATCCGACTCATAGCGACCCTCTGTACAACAGGGGAAACACTATTGTCAGTGCTTCTCTGCTGTGCATAGGGTTTTCAATGGCAGATTGATTTTTTGGAGGGGGTTGCCAGGTCCTTTTCCCAAGCCTACAGCACCTGGTGTTCCCAGGCGATCTCCCATCCAGGTATTAACCAGGCCCAACTCTGCTTAGCTTCCGAGATCTGACGGGATCAGATGCCACAGGGCTATGGCTGCAGGCACTATATAGACTAGGCTGGCCTCAAATTCATGTCGATCCTCCTGCCTCAGCCTCCCGAGTGCTGGGATTACAGCACCATCACGCCTGGCTTCTTGTCTGTTTCCATCAGAACTTTCTCTTGGACATTTTAGAAGCAAGCACTGGGCTCACTATTGTAGATCAAACATGAACTGCCATCCTTGCCCTTATGGAGCTTCCAGTATTATTGGAGAAACACCACCTCTAGAGAGAGAGCTGAGATACAAACTGGGACACACTAGAAAGAGCATGGAGAAGGTGCTATGGAGGTCACAGGAGCAGGGGTGCTTTCAGTTGAGGGCAGTTAGGAGTGGCTTCTCTCCCACAACAGACTTCTCTGTGCCAGGCCCCGGGCAAGGTGCCAGCCTACAAAAATGACTAAGACAGAGTCCCTTGAAGAGCTTTCAGAGAAGGGAGGCACAAACCGATGTTTATCAGCATGAGGGGATACATGGAAGAAAGAAGAAGCCACAGAGGTCATGGCAGTGTCTAGTAGGGACACTCACCTGCTCTGAGCCATTGAGAGGGTGATACCTACCCCAGCTATGTGGGTTGAGCAAGAGTTGGCACATGGAGCAGAGCAGGAAGTCACCTGGCAGAAAGAGGAGCATTGAGCAAAGATGGCCCTCAGGTGTCATGGAACGTGTTGAGAAGCTGGGACACAACTCTATAGCCCACTGGGAGCCAGAGAAGAGTTCTTGGCAGGGGAGAACCACAGGCAGAATTTGAACTGACATTTGGAGAACCAGTCTGCACTCTGTTGCCTTGGTCCAAGCAAGAGGTGTTGCGGTGTGAGCTGGCCCAGTAGCTGTAGGGACAAGGAGAGGGTCAGATCTTTTACTTATTTAGGAAGTAAAACAGCAGAACCTGATTGACTAGCTGGAGGAGGTAAGGGAGAAGGAGAACTCTAGAATGGCTCCTTGGTGTCTGGTATGAGCAACTGCATAGATGGTGGTGCATTCGTTCACCTGGGGAACAACTGGTTAGAAGATACTTGAATGAGCGGGAAGTTGAGTCTCCTACCCACACCTTAAACTCTTTCCACCAAAACCACATTGAGCTGGGAACGTGAGACCTACAGATGTTAGGAATGCATGCAGCCTGACGCTTAGGAGGGAACATGGGTCTGGAGATTTGGGACTTATCAAACAAAGGCAGCAGCTAAAACCTGGAGAGTCACTGAGACTTCCCAGGGAGGAACAAAGGGTAAACCCTAGAAGAATATCCAACTTCAAGAGCAGGCAGAGGCCAGGCACATGCCTGTAATCCAAGCATTCAGGAGGCTGAGGCAGGAGGATCACAAATTTGAGGCCAGCCTGGGCTACATAGGAGACCCTGTTTCAAAAAAGAAAAAGTAAAAATAAATAAATTAAATAAATAAAAAATAAATAAATAAAACAGACAGAGCAAGAGAAGGCCACCCGAGAGGCTGAGAAGTGATTAATGAGGCCCACAAAGAAGCAGGGCAACAGGGATTGGATATGCAGAGAAGTGGGGATCACACCAGGGCCCAAGGGAAAGTATGACCCAAAACTCGCAGGGAGGATTCACAGCAATCCAGCCAGCCAGGCCAGGCAGTTCCATTTTGCTGGAGCAAGAAGTGAAGCGACAGGAGGAAGGACTAGAAAGGTAAACTGAGACAGGCTCCTGGAAGTCTTGATATCATCTGTGGAGTGGAGCTGCGGGTGGGTAGTAGGGATTCTGAAAGTTTCTGAATGTTCACCTTTCTGTGACACATTGAAAGTGACCATTTTCCAAATGCGTGCTCGTGAGACTAGGGCAAAGAAAGCGCCAGAACTTCTGGGGTCCAGTCCTAGCTCTGGCAGTGACAGCTTCTGCTTCTTCTTGCCTCAGTTACTTTCTCTGTAAGATGGCAAGAACCCTCCTGGCCTTGTCCCAGCTGTCTAGCTGAGCTCAGAAAATTTTTTTTTTAAATTGGAGCAAAAGCCTTTGATGATTTTTGGTTTTTATGTTGTTACCACCCACCATGTGCATGATGCATGAGATGGTTTGGTTTCCTGGCAGCCAAGCAACGTAGGAGGTTCAGTCTGTTCTCCTACCCACACCTTAAACTCTTCCGACCAAAACCGCCTTGAGCTGGGAATGTACAGGGTCTTCAAAAAAGTAGAGATGGAATTCATTCCAGGCTGGTCACTGGAGCTTAGCAGTGCTGATTAAATCACACCAGGACCACAGACACTGAGCTTCCAGGAGTTGCAAGATCTTGGGTTCCTGAAAATCTGGAGGCTGGCAGGCCCTGGACAGTCTCTGTGGGTTTACAGTCAGGGGTGCACAGAGGACAGTGGGCTGTCCCCTGTGACCTAGTGCTGTCACCTGTATGTGGTCTATGTAGTCAGTATGGAAAGATTTCCAGTATCAAAATATTGTACTTGGCTGATATTTCTTTATGAATTTGGATTGGTGAAGTGGTTCTCAGCATTGAGTGCACTAGAGAAGGAGTCACCAACCCTGGGGCTGTGGACTGGTAGTGGCCTGTTAGGAACTGGGCAGGAGGTGAGTGGTGGGTCAGCGAGCAAAGCTTCATCTCTATTTATAGCCATGCCCCATTGCATGAATCATCCAGATCACCCCCCTCCCCAGTCCAAGGAAAAATCATTTTCCATGAAACTGGTTTCTGGGGCCAAGAAGGTTGAGGATCTCTGCTCTAGAGTTAAACTCTCCAATCAGGAAAGGGCTTGGTTATAAAAAGCAGCTAAACAGCTCTCGACAACAGGAGCAGAAGTAAAATTTGGGCTAGGATAAAGCCAAGGGAGCCCACTGAAGGGGCTACTTCACAGGGATGAGTTCGCCTGCTAAGCCATGGTGGACGACAATTAGGTGTAGGGGAAGATGGGGAGGAGGTCAGTGTAGCCAGCTCAGACCTTGTGGATTCAGGACTGCTTGCCTGTTGCATATGCTGTTCCCTCCCTGCTTTCTTTGTCCTCCTCTTGCTGGTCCTTTAATGTCCGCATCACCCGCCTGGACATGTAGGGACTATCATCTTCTAGTGAGTGTAAGGTGCTTCACAGTTTACAAAGTTCTTGCAGGCATATTTAGTTCATTCACTCCCTCCATAACCCTGCTGGGCAGGAAGAACTAGCTCAGAATGAAATGGTTTCCTAAGGTGGCTGGGGCTGGGATTTAGCTCAGTTGGTAGGGTGCTGCGCTGCAGTCTCTGAGGTCTCAACTTCGATTCCCAGCACCGAAAAATGAGAGAAGGATGTGGCAACCCACTCCCAAGGCAATCCCAAAACAGTCAGCCATTGAAAACCCTATGAGGGTCGCTATGAGTCGGATTACCGACTCGATGGCACCTAACAACAACAACAACAACAACAAGGTGGCTGAGGTGGTCAGAGGCAATTAGGACAGCAATCCCTGCACTTCCAATTCCTTGCCCAGGGCAGGGCCATTCTCTGGATGATGGCCCTTCCTAACTCCCCTGCAGTACCATGCTTGGATCACAGGCTCATACTGCACCTGCCTCCCATCCCTTTTTTGAGACAGGTCTCACTTATGCAACCCAGGTTGGCCTTGAACTCGTGATCCTCTTGCCTCAGCCTCCTGCGTGTTGAGATTAGAGGTATGCACCACCTTGCCTGGCTCACAATATCCCTCTTTTAGGGGAAGGGGTTGTTGTTGTTAGGTGCCATTGAATCGGGTCCCACTTACCTTATATACAGAAGAACAAAACACTCCACGAACTGTGCCATGCTTGGCACTATGTCAGTGCTTCTCTGCTATTCATAGAGTTTTCAATGGCTCATTGTTTTGGGAGTGGGCTGCCAGGTCCTTCTCCCTGGGGAGGGAGTAGGAACAGGTTTTTCTACCTCTTTTATGCACACAGCCAGGACTGTGATGAACTCTTGCCCACTGGTGACATGTCTCTGTTGTTCCCTTTCCTGCCAGCAAACTGGAAGGAGGTTCTACTGAAATATATCAGCCCTGACCAGTTGCCTGTGGAGTATGGGGGCACCATGACCGACCCTGATGGAAACCCCAAGTGCAAATCTAAGGTATTGGTCCCTAGGGGCTGGAGATGAATAGAAGAGCCTGGCTCAAATGTCCATGATGGCTCACCCCACCATGCTCTGCTCCTAGATCAACTACGGCGGTGACATCCCCAAGAAGTATTATGTGCGCGACCAGGTGAAGCAGCAGTATGAACAGAGTGTGCAGATCTCCCGGGGCTCCTCCCACCAAGTGGAGTATGAGATCCTCTTCCCCGGCTGTGTCCTCAGGTAGGACCCAGCTCTTCCAAAAGATCTGACCCTTCCATTCATAGGTGCCAGTGGGTGGGCTGGGCTGGGAGAAGCCCTTCGGTCGGAGAGACAGACACATGGATGGAACTAAGTCTCCATGGGTGGATGTCCTCTGCAGGTGGCAGTTTATGTCGGAAGGCTCAGACGTTGGTTTTGGGATTTTCCTGAAGACCAAGATGGGAGAGCGGCAGCGGGCAGGGGAGATGACGGAGGTGCTGCCCAACCAGAGGTACAACTCCCACCTGGTCCCTGAGGATGGGACCCTCACCTGCAGCGATCCGGGCATCTGTAAGTATCTAGGTCTTGGCAATGCCTTGAAGCCCTTGATAGCATTTGGCCTATGAGGCAGGCCCCTCCACTTCTGTGAACTTGACCTCTCATGGTGTTAGAACAAGAAGTGGAACCCCATTATTTTACCCTCTCCTGGAATAGATGAGGAAATCTCAGCCTGGAGAGGTGCAATGACTTGCTCAAGGTGACCCAGCTGGTTAACAGCAGGGTGGGACTACAACCTGATACTCCCAGGTACAGGTGTGTCACAGTGGGTGGTGAGCTTTTGGGTCCAGGTCTAACTGGGCCTGTGACACTGTGACAGTGGCCAGACACTTCTTGAGGATGCTTTTTTCCCACAAGCCAGACAGACAAAACAGGCTGGGGGGTGCAGGGACCACAGGGGTTGCCATGTGCTGAAAAGAGCCGGGTCTTGACTCTGCTGAGCATCACACCTATCCAGGCTGACCAAAGAATGGGTACAGTGCAAACAAGCAGCTTACACATAAAGAGAGCAGAATGGCAAAAAGCCATTTGAAAAGAGGTTTAACCTCACTCCACTGCAACATCGATTTGCAATATTGATTAAAGTTCCCTCAATTGACTCAGCAGTTCTACTTCTGGAAACATATCAACAGAAATATTTACACAAATACACAAAGAGAGAGGCAGGAGGATGTTTCTAGCAGCCTGGACAACCAGCAGTAACCCAAGTGGCCGTAAAAAGGTTTCGTTAAATAAATTATAGCCTATCCATACAATGGAATAGCACAGTCACTGTTGTTGTTGTTGTTGTTAGGTGCCGTCGAGTCAGTATCCGACTCATAGCGACCCTCATAGGGTTTTCAATGGCTGATTGTTTCGGGATTGCCTTGGGAGTGGATTGCCAGGCCCTTCTCCCATTTTTGCGGTGCTGGGAATTGAACTCAGGGCCTCAGAGACTGCAGCGCAGCACTCTACAAACTGAGCTAAATCCCAGCCCAGCACAGTCACTAGAGAGAATAAATTGACATGTAAGATGGCCAATACACATCCAACAAACATGATGTGTTGAATATACTCACTTTGGTTTAAAAAAGTGTACACAGAAAAGAATTCTATGCTAACTTAACAGTGGTTACCTATGGGGTGGCAGGATGCTTACTGAGGGCTTGCTATTTATTTATTTATTTATTTATTTATTTATTTATTGGCAGTACTTAGGGGCTGACCCTGGAGCCTCACTCATATAAGTACTCTACCACTGAGTTTCACCCCAACCCTCTTTTGTTTATTGTTTATCTTGATATAGGGTCTCATGAAGTTATGCAGGCTGCCTCTGCCCTCAAACTTGGGATCCTCCTGCCTCTGCCTCCCAAGTTGCTAGAATTACAGGCATATGCCACCGATTCTGGCTGGTTTTTTTTTCTTTTATGATTTCTGCGAATATATTTTTACAATGACAATGTACTACATTTATAAGTAGAAAAAGCACGCGCTTGTACGTGCGCGCTTGTGCGCGCATGCACACCCACACCCACACCCACACCCACACCAGTCAAATCTCATTTCCTTTCTAAAAGAGCCAAGGGGCTGGAGTGGAAAATCAGTGAGAACAAGAGGTTCTTGATCAGACCTAAGTTGGACTTGGACTTGGCTATTGACTAGCTGCATGGCCTTAGGCAAGTGACTTAACCTCCGCGCATTAGTTTCCTAACTGGGTACTAGGTAACAGCTGATCAAGTCTGTGAGGCACTTAGCATAATGCCTGGCATAGACCACGTGCTCAATACTCTGTGTAGCCACCATTATTATTAGGGCAAATGGGGGAACAGGGCCATCTTGGAGGTTATGCAGCAAGATGGGAGAAACCTTATGCCCCCTTTCTAATGCAGCACCACCAGGGGGTCCGCACCAGCCCCCAAGATGTCTCAGGCTTGTCCACACCATCACCCCATCTGAGATTCTGCATCCTTCCTCGTATCCCAGGCAACCTTCAGTCTCTCCCACCCCCTCCTCACAGCTGCTCTGTGGTACAGTATGGTTCCCTGGGGTGGGGGCGTATCCTTGTTAGTGAGAAGCTGTCCCAGGGGACTGGGCATATACTGTGTGCTGCAGCAAGAATAAGGCTTAGCACCAGCCCAGACCAGCACCCACAGTGGATAAAGCACTTCAAAGAATGAGGAAGCAGAGGTGTAGAAAAGGGGTATTCTCTCTCCCACAGAGTAACTTGTGTGGATACCAAAAGACGGAGGACACCAGAGACTCCTAGGGACTAGGTCCAGGACCTTTAGCCACAGATTGTCCTAGAGAGGATCAGGACATCTGTCCTTGATGTGACAAAGAAAACAGAGAAGTCCCAGACCAGGGAAGTAATTTTACCAAGGACCAGTAGAAGGCCCCACCCCATTTTCCAGCATCTCTCAGCACCCCTCTGTCTCCTTAGGATCAGCCTGAGAAGGGACCACAAGCCTTTTAACATAAGCAAGCTTAGGTTTGCAAATCCCAAATTAATTTTAGCCAGGGCTTCAAACCCGCAAAAATAAAAAAAAGGTTCTAGGTGCAGGTGTGGGTTCAGTATGCTAAAATTTAGAAGGTTTGGGTTTGGATTTAAAATGTTAATCCTACATGTACATAAATGAATGACTTTTCTTCTCAAAGTTTTTTTTTTTTTTTTTCTTTAAATTTAAGTAGCTAATAAAAACAAAAACAAAAAAACATTAAAAGTTGAACTCAAATTCAATTTTTCACTGGCTTTGGATTCTGGTTCAGGTTCAGAAAAAAATTTAAAACTGCTGAATGAAAACAGATTCAGGGTTTAGGTTTGGTTTCAGCTTGAACCCCCTGCTATCTATACATAAGATTTAAACTTGAATCTAAAAGCCAGGCATGGTGGCACACGTCTGTAATCCTGGCATCTGGGAAGCCCAGCAAGGCGGGAGGATCAGTAAGAGTTCAAGGACAGCCTGGGGTGTACATAGCAAGTTCCAGGCCAGCCTGGGCTACAAAGTGAGACCCTTTCTCAAAAAAAACCAAAATAGCTAAATAAAAATAAACTCAGTTCAAATCCAAACCCTCCAAATTTTAACATGGGGCTGGGATTTAGCTCAGTCAGTAGAGCACTGCTCTGTAGTCTCTGAGGTCCCGAGTTCAATTCCCAGCACCGCAAACATGGGAGAAGGATATGGCAATCTACTCCCAAGGCAATCCCAAAACAGTCAGCCATTGAAAACCCTATGAGGGTCGCTATGAGTTGGATACTGACTTGACGGCACCTAACAACAACAACAACAACAAATTTTAACATACTGAACCCAGTTTTTCATGGGTTTGAAGCATTGACTTTAGGTTCTCCTGGATACGTTCCCAACAGGAGCCTTTGCTTGCCTAGGATCTGCTTGATGCCCATTCCCAGGAGGAGCAGAGTCAGGACATAGCATCCAGTCCTCCTTCCCAGGTGTAAAGGCAACGAGGTGGGAGCAGCTGCTGTCTGGGGCCATGGCTCAGGTTAGACCTGAGCCTAGACAACCCAGTATGGGGTTACAAGGTCAACTGCAGGAGGGTAGGGCCCTTAGGAACCGAGTGACCCTCCGTACCAGTGGAGAATTAAACTTTTGAGTGTGGCAGCCTCCAGTGACAGGAGCAGGTGAACCTTCCTTGAGCTTCTCTAGTCCTTGTCCCAGTGTACTGACTTACTGAGGAGGGGACCAATTTTGAATTGATTTCACTTTTTCCTCCAACCTAACATTTACTGAGGGCCTACTAAGTATGGAATACTCAAGTAAGAATGGAAAGATTCTGAGAAAAGACCTAGACTTTATCCATGGGCAGGGGACAATGTGGTCCTTAGGACCTGAAATACTATAGGAGGGTGACATAGCACTGCTAGACAGTGCTGAGGTGAAAGGAACCCAGTCTGGTTTTGCCACCAACTCTCCGAGTGTTCTGAGCCAATGTCTCTAAAGGATTCTATTTGGCCTTCCTTCTCTTTAAGATGAGAGAAGTGGGATCTTAATCTGGGGCCCATGGACTCTCCAGAGCAGTGGTTCTAAATCCTAAGACTTCCCTTTGATAACAAATAGAGGTTAGTGTCCCTTCACTATTCTGAAATCAAAGTCATCGATCATATAACTCACCTGCACACATAATTGAGAAACCAATCTACCTTGCCCTCTGTAACATAGAAGAAATGAGAGCCCATTTCTAATATGTATATCCATGGGTATATATTTATGGATGCTGTTGTTAGGTGCCGTCGAGTTGGTGTCTGATTCATAGTGATCCTATGTACAATAGGCGAAACACTATTGCCAGTGCTTCTCTGCTATTCATAGGGTTTTCAACGGTGGATTGATTTTTGGGAGTGGGTTGCTGGGTCCTTCTCCCAAGCCTACAGCACCTGGTGTTCCCAGGTGGTCTCCCATCCAAGTACTAACCAGGCCTGACCCTGCTTAGCTTCCAAGATCTGATGGGATTGGATGCCACAGTGAAATGGCTGCAGGCATCTTTATGTGTATACATGTATGTATACGTATATACATATACATTGGGAATTGAACTTGGGACCTCAGAGACTGCAGCGCAGCGCTCTACCAACTGAGCTAAATCCTAGCCCACCGCACAAATGGGAGAAGGACCTGGCAATCCACTCCCAAGGCAATCCCGAAACAGTCAGCCATTAAAAACCCTATGAGGGTCACTATGAGTTGGATACCGACTCAACGGCACCTAACAACAACAACAACAACATACATATACATATATGAATATATGTATATACATGTGTATGTATATATACACATATATACATGTATATATACACATATGCATATGTGTATATACATACTGAACCCACATATACATATATGTATACATGTGTGTATATATATGTATATTTTTTTAGGTGCTGGGATTCAAACTTCAGGCTTCATGCATTCTAGGCAAGTGCTCTACCGAGCTACATTCCCAGCCTTAAAATATGTATTTTTCATTACATAAATAAGAGGACAAGATGACACGTTCTGCCCCACCTCTTCTCAGAATAGTACTTTCCCTTAGAGAACCACTACTCCAGAAGGTCTATGATGGGTTCCAAGGGGACCTGCGATTATTTGCCTTCAGCAGATTCTCAAGGGAGCCAGTTATCCAACACAAGGTGAGAAGCCCTAGCAGGAGGATCCCTGGGGGCTCCATGAGCCTGTGACTAGATGCCTAGTGTTAAAATGAACCACATGGGCTCCAGCTGCAGTGCCTGGCTCGTGCCTTCCATCAACCCATTTGTTTCCAGGGCAGAGTATCTTGCTAGGCAGAACCCTCTAATCCTAGTGCTTAATCTAGGGAGATCAAAGGCCTCCCCTCTAGCATGTGGGACTCTGGCTGCCAAGGCTGTGTCATCCAGGGCAGAAAGGAAGCTTCAGTGTTCCCAGAGGGACTACTGGTCCTTTAAGACCTCTGGTACTCACTTCTTGCCAGGAAGAAAGAGTGGGTGGTATGTCTACTGTTGGTCTAAATTATGTATTTTATGCAAGGGCAGGAAAGGGGAAAGGTTAAGTTTTATGACAAATACAGTTTTTTTTTTTTTTTTTTCTTGCTGGGAAAAGTGAGAGGTCAGCATAGGGAAGGGGTGGAGCTAGCATTTTTACTTTTATGCTTACTTCTCTTGAAGGGGTGTTTGACTGAAATGGGACAACTTCTCAAAGAAGCAGGATTAGATCAAAAGCGAGTCTGTTCTCCTGCCAAGGCTTGGACGCTTTCTCTGCCAACCGCATGCCCATTTTCTCTTCTCGGAGGAAACCACTGCTAATAGGTCTCCTCTGTTACCCTCCCAAATATTTTCCATCTCTCTAGATGCACATTTCCTTAGTAAGCAGGGCATGCAGACGCACGTGGGTACATGCATGAGCATTATACCTGTCATGTGATGTATGTTTGAAGGGAGTTTGAAACTGTAAAACTCATCACAGGATTTGAGAAAATACTTCTGTTTAGGACATTGTACCTGAGTAGTACCATCAGAGAAAGTCTACAAGTGTAGAAAGACACATTGTTGTTATTGTTAGGTGCTGTCGAGTTGTGTCCGACTCATAGCGACCCTCATAGGGTTTTCAATGGCTGTTTCAGGATTGCCTCGGGAGTGGATTGCCACGTCCTTCTCCCATTTTTGTGGTGCTGGGAATCGAACTCGGGACCTCAGAGACTGCAGGGCAGCACTTTACCAACTGAGCTAAATCCCAGCCCAGAAAGACACATGGCAAAGCCAAAAAAAACCTTTTTAAACATGTATATTAACAAAAGTGTTAAAATTATGTACAAGCTTTTCTGCAAATTGTTTTTACTGGCTTTGGGATACATTGTACACATCTTTTCAGTCATTCTATGAACCTAAACCCTTTTTGTTTCTTTTCCTTTCCTTTTTTGAGACAGGGCCTTGCTGTGTAGCCCAGGCTGGCCTTTAACTTTCAATCCTCCTGCCAGAGCCTCCTGAGTGCTAGGATTACAGGTATACACCACTGTGCCTAGCTAAGCTCTTCCTTCTCATATCAGAACAATAGTCCATCATATGGATTACAATACAAATTGTTTAAGCAATTTTCCTTTGATGAACATTGGAGTTTTCCCAACCTTTTATTATTACAAGCAGGTATGTGATGAGCATCCTCGTCCATTTATCTTTCTGTGGGATAAAGTCCTGATTCACATAGTTGTGCACGTTTTACCTTTCTTTCAGAAACGGAACAGGGATGAGTTTCCCAGGGCCTAAGTCAGATAGGACAAAAGGAGTAATGTGGACCAGAGGGAAATTCTAGCACCGTCATTTCCTCACTGTGTGACAGAGAACCTCTTTTTTATCTGATATAAAACAGGGTTCATGCTGAGCTCAGAGATGTTGTGAGGAAGGATGTGATCACATATATAGATTACAAATGCAGTGCGGAGACGCATAAATGGCCATTCTTATTGTGACTGTCATTATTGCAACTACTATTGCTGGTGCTAATTCTACTCCCCCTTTTCAAAGACACGTAATTGTCTCTGTCACTCAATCTGACACTTGGCATATTCTGTCTGATACATTTTTCACTCCACAAATGTCTTGTCAACCCAGCGAGACTAAGTTGCAGAAGGTCAAGGATGATTGCTTATGCTACCTTCATCTCCTTCACCTTCCACCCTGTCTTGCTCAGTCAGTAAGAACCGGCTGAATATCTGGTTTCTGCCTCCCCCCAGATGTCCTGCGGTTCGACAACACCTACAGCTTCATTCATGCCAAGAAGGTCAGTTTCACGGTGGAGGTTCTGCTTCCAGACAAAGCCTCAGAAGAGAAGATGAATCAGCTGGGGGAAGTCACTCCAAAATAATGCCTCATCCTACTGCAGGCCTGGTCCCTTCTGTGTCTCCCTGTTGATTTTCTTGTAGCAATCATTTCCCTAAACCCTGCAGCCTAAAGCAACTGGGCAGGCCGGGCATGGTGGCGCACGTCTGTAATCCCAGCGGCTAGGGAGGTGGAGGCAGGAGGATCGCAGGGTCGAGACCAGAGGCAGTCTGTGTAACTTAGCGAGACCCTGTCTCAAAAAGTAAAAAAATGGGCTGAGGTTGCAGGTCAGTGGTCCACCACTTGCAGAACATGCAAGCGCAAGGCCCTGGGTTCAACCACCAGTACCACAAAAAAAAAAAAAAAAAAAAGCAACTGGGCAGAAGGGAAGACTTCGGGCTGGATCTGGGAGATCTCATTTCAGAACTAGGAAAAGGGTGAGCTGGAGCTGGTCTCCTTGCCTCTCACATTACTAAGGAGTCCCTGGAGGCTGGCCATGATGATAAGATCTATCTGTCCTTTCAGCCTTGCCAACTTCACCTATCCAGTGACATTTAAGACAGGGAAGAAATTAGGAAAAGGGGGAGAGATTGGGACCAAACACTTCAGGGGAGCTAGCTGCAGGGGAAGAACTTGTTCCCAAATGAACATAGACATTTAGATCATAATGATGGGTAGCAAGGTGGCTTGATTGCTAGTTATGGTGGGGATCAGAGGCTCTTCCAAACTTCTTATCACTGAGGCTGGGGTATCTCTTGCTTTTCCCAAGTCTCCGGAGTGGCCCAAGTCAGCATAAATCTTCCCACTGGAAGGCAGACAAGGCCTCTCCCCTTGAGGAGGTCAGCAACTCTTGGGCCCCACTGACTGTCTCTTTAATTACTGATGATTATCAGTGACTCAGAGCTTTCTAGGACTTTGGTACCCAGCCACTGTTCCCTGATAAGAGAGAGAGAGAGAGAGAGAGAGAGAGAGAGAGAGAGAGAGAGAGAGAGAGAAAGAGAGAGAGAGAGAGAGAGAGAGAGAGAGAGAGAGAGAGAGAGAGAGAGAGAGAGAGAGAGAGAGAGAGAGAGAAAGAGAGAGAGAGAGAGAGAGAGAGAGAGAGAGAGAGAGAGAGAGACCTAAAACTGAAAAAAGCACAAGGGTAAATTACCTGTATAGATCACAGCTTGTGGAAGGCCCAAGGAGACTGAGGGTGGGAGTGAGTCCTAAAAGGGGAGCCTCTCACAAAGTAACCATCCATTTGCGCACCTCAAACAAAAATGACAAGGGGGAATAAGACAGAAACACTTGGAGCATTTCTTGGTCTGGGTCTCCTCTAGTGCCCGCCAAGCACTTCCTGGCTGACCTGAGCAAGGCTTGGCAGTACCAGCCGTGGGAGGTGTATAATGGTGCAGTGGCTTCCTCTTGTCTGTGGAGGGGTAGGCAGGCCCAGAGGTCGCCCAGGCAGATGGCCAAAAGCTGGCCCAGTATCTTGCAGAGCCAGGAGCTGGGGGCGACCACAAGCAGCCTTGCAAGCACAGTACTTGACCCCACGCGCCTGAGCACGATCTGGGGCTACACAGAACTCAGGAGGGGACCCCAGGCCCTCGCGGGACCTCTTTTCCTTCGGAACCCAAGCTCTGGCCCAACCTGGAGAGCTTCTTCTTGCGAAGCTGGGAGCAGGGGCAGGGCTAGTGCAGACCAGAAGGGGCCGTGGCCGCACAGACCCAGGTCAAATCGCTCAGGATATCCTGGCCTTGGTTTACAACGCTCTGTTAGGAAAATTAACCAATGAATAAACCAACGTTCAGTGAATAACGAGTGTAATTGAACGCCACCGCCCACTTCCTCGCTGCCCCGTACTTGCAAATTTAAGCTTCTAAGGCCGGTAGCAGCGTCCCACCAGGGGGACGCATGCGCAGAAGTTCTCTGCTGGTGCGTTCTGCGCACTTTCTCGGAGGCCCAAGTACTAACTTGTCTCTTGATTGGTTCTGCTCGCGGGTTACAGTTAGCCATCTTTGTTGAGGGCAGGAAGGGAGCACCTGCCCACCTTCACGGTGAGGGCGGAGGCCCTGCCCTTTTCGGCTGGTCAATACGTGCAGAGCAGTGCGTGCGTACCGTCAAGTTCGGATTTCGGCGAGCGCACTTGCGGTGGGCCCAGAGTAGGACGGAGGCGGAGAAGTGGAGGTCACGTGATGTTAGGGATCATCTTCTAATTCCTCGCCAGCACTGCGGGTGTTTGAGGGGCTGGAGACAGTTCTACTCCAATGAGCCCAGTCCTCCAGAAGCAACCACTGACCCACTACCCTACAAGAGCCTACAAAGACGAAGGCGCCTTGGGCTGAAAACGGTGGCCTCCGTAGGGAGTATGTATTCAGTTTCCCTGTCTTTGATGATGATAAATGCTACTTCTTAATTGAACGTCTACTGAGTGCCATGCACAAGCTCCATGTTTACGGCCAGGGGTTTCAACAGCATCTCTCAGAGCCAGAGGCTTGGGACGGCCACAGGCAGCCTCGCAACCACAGCACTTGACCCCTGCGAAAGAGCGCCACGTCCTGGGCTGCCCACAACTCGGGAAGGTGGCTTCTGGGCCCTTGCAGGACCTCCTTTCTCGAAGGTCCTTGCAAAGGATCTCACCGAGGGGCCACCTTTAGTTCTCCCTAGCTCTGTCCCTGCCTCTGCCAGAAACTCCCATCAGCTTCCCATTACTTAAGAGAATAAATGCGAAGCACTTAGAAGAGAGCTTGGTGCAAGTGGAGCTCTGTAAGTATTGGTTGTTGTTGTTGTTAGGTGCCGTCGAGTCAGTATCCGACTCATAGCGACCCTCATAGGGTTTTCAATAGCTGTTTCGGGATTGCCTTGGGAGTGGATTGCCAGGCCCTTCTCCCATTTTTGTGGTGCTGGGAATTGAACTCGGGACCTCAGAGACTGCAGCGCAGCACTCTACCCACTGAGCTAAATCCCAGCCCAAGTATTGGTTACTCTCCAGTTTTTTACTGGGGGTACCCAGGGCCTTGCTCATGCTAGGCAAGTGCTCTATCACAAAACTACACCTCTGGGCCCTTTTTTATTTTTTGAGACAGATCTTGCTAAGGTATGCAGGCTGCCTCTGGTCTCAAACTTGTGATCCTCCTGCCTCAGCTTGCCAAATAGCTAGGAATACAGGCATGTGCCAAAGCATCCAACGAGGTTACTCCTTTTTCTCCCTCTCTATATGTATATTTCAGACATGGGAACTGGGGCTAAGCTAGGGAAAGCTAATATCTAATAGGCAACACAATCAGGATTTGAACCCAGGACTGCCTGTCTCCAATAGATATTCCATTGCCTTGCTGATACCCCCAAAGGATTCATGGAGTTTTAATGAAGTATACTCATTGTTGGGGCTGGGATTTGGCTCAGTTGGTAGAGCGCTGTGCTGCAGTCTCTGAGGTCCTGAGTTCAATTCCCAGCACCACAAGAAATGGGAGAAGTGCCTGTCAATCCACTCCCAAGGCAATCCCGAAACAGTCAGCCACTGAAAACCCTATGAGGGTCGCTATGAGTCGGATACCGACTCGATGGCACCTAACAACAACAACAACAACAACTCATTGTTGCTCATATGGGTAAACTGAGTTCCAGCAGAAGAAGCGCTCCCTTGTTGTAATCACTCACCCCCAAGTCCCCTCCTTCTGTTCTGCTTGATTCCCTCAAATTTTGTATCCCAAACCCTGTCTCCCTTGCCATATTCATTTATCCAGCATCCTCAGGGTATACTGATCCAGTTTGATGCAAGTGCATGATAGACAAGCATCAGCACTGCTGACAAGGGACTCCAGGGTCCAGGCAGCCACCTCTCCAGGGCATTGACCATTCACTCCCCCAGTCTCATTTACTCAGCTTGCCTTAGGAGGACAGGATCTGAAGCCTCCCTATCTAGATTCAAACACCAGCTTCCCCACTTAGCAATTGTGTTACCAGGGAACATGACCCACTTTCTGTCTGCCTCTGTTTCCTCATCTGTAAAACAGGATCCCACGCTGGTGTATGTGTTTGTGTGTGTGTGTGTGGGGGGGGGCGTTGATTTAAGGAAGTAAGCCAGCTAGAGTCCTCAGCAAACTTCCGGGTTGGTGGTAAACTCAATAAATGACGATTGTTATAATTAATCCTTGCAACCATTCTAGGGAGTGGATGTTAGTGTATGCCCCAAAGTGATGCTCAGTGTATGCCCCAAAGTGATGCTCAGAGAAGTAGACTTTTCACCGTGGTCACACAGTTATGAAGTGTTGCGACCGCCATTGGAATTCCAGATTCTGGCTCCCAAAACTACAGTCATTCTTGGGAGACACTTGCACCAACAGCTCAAAAAATAAGACAGTTGATCTGTAAAACACCCGCCTGGGAAAAGGGGCTTGGGAGTGCGGGGCAATTTGTAGACGTTCCCTGCGGCGGAGATTGCCCGACTTGTCCTTCAGACGCGGACCTTTGGCGGGTCGCGCGGTGGCGGACCTGAGTGCTAGTGGAGGCGGAGGTGGCAGCAGAGGCAGTACCAACTGCAGTGGCTCGTGCCACGGCGGGAGCGTCATGTCGGAGCTGCAGCCGCGGGGCGCGGAGCGCGACCTCTACCGGGACACGTGGGTGCGATACTTGGGTGAGCGCGGGGGTGACAGGCACGGTGACCCCACCACCACAAGGCCGGGAAGCTGGGGTCGTCAGATGTGAGTCTGAGGCCTAGAAGAAGCAGGGGGCGCGGTCTAAGTTCTCAATTTTGCCTGGACCAGACACTGGGTTCAGAGAGGGCTAGGGACTTGCCCAAGGTCACACAGCATTGGTGGGCTCAGCTGTGCACTTGGGGTCTTTGCTAGCCAGGCCTCCCAGGATGGAAGCTTGAGCCGGGTCAGTTCTAGCTGTGGGGTCTGTGGATCAGGAGTACCATCGCAGCCCTGCCGCTGGCTGGCTGGCTCCCTGTGAGCGTCAGTTTCCTTCCCTGCAAACAGGGCTGAACACGAGGTCTCTCTCATCCGGTGGTAGTTGTGAGGGTCGAATGAGATAAGGTCCCAGAGGCCTGGCACCTGATAAGTGTCTGGTCAGTGGAGCTGCCCTTAATCAGCCATTCTCTGGCTGCCTGTCACCTCTCTAGTGCAGATTCCCAGACCCAGGGCTAGGAAATCTGTGAGCCACGATAATGGTGACTCTGTGCTCAGCTCCTCCACAGTCGCTCTAGAGTCAAGGTGGACACCATTATAGGCGCCACTTTACAGCCCCGAAACCGAAAGGTAAAATCACTTGCCTAAAGTTGCCCGGCTGCAGTTTAGCAGGGTCGGATTAGAACCAGCTCTCTCTGGCGCCCCCTTGTGGAACAGCTCACAGGCCTGAGCATTCAATGTGGGCTCCCTCTAGGCTATGCTAATGAAGTCGGGGAGGCTTTCCGCTCCATGGTGCCCACTGCGGTGGTATGGCTGAGCTATGGTGTGTCCAGCTCCTACGTGCTGGCCGATGCCATTGACAAAGGGAAGAAGGCAGGAGAGGTGAGTGTTAGCTTACTCCCAACCCCCACCCCAGCCCACTCCCTGCATGGCTCTGTAAGGTCTCTGTGGGGCAGTCACATCCCCACATCCCCTACCCTCATACCTGGATGTGAGCATCTGTGTGGCCACTCCTGAATAGGGCCAAGTCCACCCCTGGCCCCCAAAGTGGTACCGTCCAAAACTCAACACTAGGACTGTTCCTTCTGCCCTGATGCCCACCCTCTCCACTGGCCACTTCCCCTCCCTGGTGCAGCCTCATGCTCCCTGTCCACAGGATTTCCTGCTTGTGCCCCCGCTGTATCAAGTGTCTCTGCCCAACAGGTACCAGGCCCTGAAGTAGGCCATAGCACCAGGGTGACTGTGGCCGTGGTAGACACCTTTGTGTGGCAAGCTTTGGCTTCTGTGGCCATCCCAGGCTTCACTATTAACCGTTTGTGTGCTGCCTCTCTCTATGTCCTGGGCTCTGCCACCCGCTGGCCCCTGGCTGTCCGCAAGTGGACCACCACTGCACTGGGGCTGCTGGCCATTCCTGTCATCATCCACCCCATCGACAGGTGGGTGCCCTCCTGGCCTCAGGGACCATCATGCTACAGGCTGAGTTAGGCTCTGAGAGTTGTGGGATGCGAAACATGGCTGGCATTTGGGACTCTTGAAGTAGAAAAGACGGTGTGTGTCTTTGTCATATGATCTGGAAGGTACTTTGGTGGTAAAGGAAGAAGGCTGCCTTGAGGGTATGGAACAGAAGACAAGTAAATTCCCAGAAAGTCTAGTGTTATAAAACAACCAGAGGCAGGCAAGAACAGGTGTACCCTGGAGTGGTGTGTTTGGAGGAGATATTAGTGTCAGAAGCCAAACTCAAGCTATGTTAAACAAAAGAGGAAGAAAAATCCAGGGCTGTGTTGCTTTCAGACATGTCTGGATCTAGGCACTGAAATGATATCAGGGATTTGGGTGTCCTTATCCTTTGGCCTCTCTTTCCACTCTATTCCACTCCTTGTTGGCTTCCCTCACTCTCCCTTTGTGGGAACAGAGATAGCCCCCATCAGTTCCCAGCTTTCACCCTACCAGCTAAACAAGCCCCATCAAAAGCTTTCTAATGTTGATAACAAAAATCCCAAGGAAGGCTGTCATTGGTCCATCTGGACTGCAGCCCCACCTCTGAGCCGGTTTCCCTTTTCTGATTGGCCAGGCTTAGGTCATGTGCCTGCTTTTAGAAATAGAGATGGTGCCAACCCAACCAGATCATCATAGTATGAGAGGAGTCTTTCCCTAAGGGAACATAATTCCTGAGGTCTAGAGTGAGTCCTTTACTGTGCCTCAGTTTCCCCAACTGCATAATGAAAAGGAAGATGGCTGTTACTCTGGAGAGTTGAGTGTGGCTTTCTCAAATAGCCCAAGGTGGGAGGAGTCTCCACCAGGCTGCCATTCATATCCTCTATCTGGTAGTCCCTTTCCCTAGCCCTGGTCTTCTGCCTCCTATTCCCTTACCCTTGTCCACTTGCTCACAGCCTCCCCTTCCCACAGGTCAGTGGACTTCCTTCTGGACTCCAGCCTACGCAAGCTCTATCCATCAGTGGGGAAGCCCAGCTCCTCCTGACCCCACCTCGGTATTTGGCCAATGAAAATGTGGATGCCTGGTCTCCAGGGGTCCATGGCCCTGGCACCTGAGTGGGTGGGAGCTGGGCAGAAGCTTAAAGACAAAGACCTCAAGGAGCAGTGGTTGCAGCAAGTCCCAAAAACAAGACCTGAACCCCATTTTCTTCCATTTAATCTGTTGTACTGAGTGAGAGTGGACCCTGGGTGGTGGCCTGGCTCTGTCTTTTTTTCTTTTCTTTGTGGTACTAGGGGCTGAACCCAGGGCCTCACACATACTTTGTAAGTGGTCTACCACTGCACTGCACCCCCAGCCAATTAATTTTTTTTTTTTTTTAATTTTGAGTCAGGATCTCACTAAGTTATGCAGGCTGCCTCTGGCCTCAATCTCACAATCCTTCTGCCTCAGCCTCCCGGGCTGCTGGGATTACAGGTGTGCGCCACTGCACCCTGCATAGCTCTGTCTTTTGACAGGAAAGTTACATCCTCCCATGGAGGATAAGGAGACTGAGGCCTGGAAAGGGCGAGGAATATGCCTGAGATCACTTGGCAAGCTGGGTGCCAGGATGCCCATTTGCTCAGTTGAGCCATTTCATGGCAGCATGGCAGGTCCGCAGCAGACACTCAGGAAGAAACATGGGTGTGCAGGGGCTGGGACAGCTCAGGGCAGATTCTCCAGCCAGCCCATCCCTGGTGCCAGGGCTGCTGCAGTCTGGATGGAAGGCAGGCCAGCCCTGAGCCAGGGACAGGTCCAATAAATCCTTAATAAGCTGTGTTTTCTTCTTTTTTTGTTGGGGTGGAGCAGGCATGTGGTGGTGGACCAGGACTCTTCCTGGAACAGGTAAACTGAGGGAGGAGGGGGCTGGAGGGGCTTCTTGGACCTATAGGAAGAGGCAGTAGGAGGAAAGTAAGAGACTATATGAGCAAGCCCAGTCAGGAGGAACACCAGATCCAAGGAATAAAAAGGGAGAGAACGGTTGAAGTGATGATTCCAGTGGTGTTATGGTTTGAATATGAAATGTCCCCCGTAGGCTCAGGCATTCCCCACTTGATCCCCATATTGTAGTTCTGTTTTGGGAGGTTCTGGGAACTTTGGGTAGTAGGTCCCCAAAGGTGTGGCCTTGGGGGTTGTATCTTGTCCTGGGCTCCTCTCCGCCTCAATGTCTGCTTCCTATCCACCATGATGTGAACAGCCTCCTGCTCCACAGACTTCTGTAGCCATATATTCTGCTCAAGCACACGAGGCCAAGCAACCGTGGACTGGACCCTGTGCAACGGTGAGCCAAAGTATATACTTCCTTCAAGTTATTTTTTCTGTTGTCTGGCCACACCGACAGCAAAGTAACTAATACAGGGAGGATAAGAGAAGAGTGTTATGTGGGAGACAGTGGGGTGTCGTCCAGATGACGGAGGGCCCTGAAAGTTGTGGCAACTTAAGAAGTGGCTGACCAGACGAAAACTTGTAGAAGGGTGTCCTATCCTGTTCCCTATTTCTATCACAAAACTTCTGAGACTGGGTAATTAAGAATAGAGATTTGGCTGGCCATGGTGGTGCATACCTGTAATCTCAACACCCAGGAGGCTGAGGAAGGAGGATCTTGAGTTCAAATCCAGCTTGGGCTACATAGCAAGTTCCAGAGCAGCCTGGGCTATGAGACACTTCAAAATCAAAATCAAAACAAAACAAAACAATCAGCCAACCAAACAAAACACCCAGAGGTTTATTTTGACTCATGGTTTTGGAGGTCATGGTTCAGCACCAAGAGCATGGTGCTGGCATCTTCTCAGCTTCTGGTAAAGGCCTGGTGCCACTTTAGCTCCTGGGCAGCAGCATCAGGGAACTGGGTATGTGTACAAGAGGGAAAAGGGGCCGACTCCTGTCAGAACTAACCCATTTGTCCATTCCTGAGGCTTCACCCCCATTGCCCAAGCTCCTCCCGCCACACCCCTACCTTCTGCACGGAGGAGTTGAAGTTTTGGGAGACACACAGAAACCATAGCAATGGGCAAGCTACGGGTTGCTGCCATCATCCAGGTCTGGGGGGCAGATGGGGGAAGGCTCTGGATAGGTAGTGGTCACAGCTGAGGCTGGCTTTCCCTTTTCCCTGCCTGGCTGCTCTGAGTCTCTAACCTGTGACCATATATGCTGTGAAATTTCTGTTAGGTCACTTGCCTTCTCTGATACTTAGAATTTAGGTATGGAAAGGGGGGCAGTGCTATCTGTCTACCTTGTGGGTTAGCAGGAGGGCCAGAGCACTGTGTGTGTGTGTGTGTGTGTGTGTGTGTGTGTGTGTGTGTGTGTGTGTGTGTTTGGTAAATGTTTAAATTGGCTTCACCAGGGTAGGGGACTCTGACTTGTCCATTTCCACTGTGAAAATGCTCCCTTCATGGCCTCTTTCAAGCTGTCTACATGAAGTCCCTGAACACAGAGATGAGAAATAATGCATCATAGCACACTGTAACATGGTATTTCCCACAAACACCACCTGGACCTGAGGGCAGTACATTCTGAGATGCCTCAAACCACAGATGGCACCAACTCCCTCTATATACTGTGATTTGTCCTGTACATATGAGGTGTGATCAGAAGAGGTGGTGAATGTTTAAATTTAAAAAGTTATAGCTGGGCACAGTGGCGCACACTTGTAATCCCAGTGCTCAGGAGGGTGAGGCAGGAGGATCTCACAAGTTCAAGGCCAGCCTGGGCTACCTAGTGAGTTCCAGGCCAGCAAGGGTATATAGCAAGACCTCATCTCACAAAAACTGAAAAAAAAAAAATTACTACCATAAGAGACATTGCTATGAACCCCCCTCAAAATATTCCCCTAGCTTTGAACACACCTACCCTGTTGTTGCCACGTTCTGAAGCAGTTTTGGAAGTGCTATTTGGTTAATGTCTTTAGTTGCACGATCATGGCTGCCTCAATGTCCTGAATCAATTCAAAACGTTTCCCTTTCATGATCATTTTGACCTTAGGGAAGAGCCAGAAGTCACATAGTGCCAGATCTGATGAATAAGGTGGATGAGCTAGGTGGGCACAGTGGCACACACCTGTAATCCCAGGGGCTCAGGAGGCGGAGGCAGGAGGATCAAGTTTGAGGCCAGAGACAGCCTGGGTAATTTAGCAATACCCTGACTCAAGATAAAAAAATTCGTAAAGGTGTGGGGTTGGGGCACCAGGGCGCAGCACTTGCAAATATGTGCAAGGCCCTGTGTTCAATCCCCCAGTACTGCACACATACACATAAAGGTGGATTAGGACACACTGCCATGCTTTTATTTGACAGAAATTGCTGTACCAAGTTGGACATGGTGGCTTATGCCTGTAATCCCAGCGACTTGGGAGGTGGTGGCAGGAGGATCACAA
>VMDO01009793.1:35613-75286 GCA_007922755.1 Pedetes capensis
AAAAAAAAAAAAAAAAAAAAAAAAAAAAAAAAAAAAAAAAAAAAAAAAAAAAAAAAAAAAAAAAAAAAAAAAAAAAAAAAAAAAAAAAAAAAAAAAAAAAAAAAAAAAAAAAAAAAAAAAAAAAAAGAAAAGAAAGAAAGAAAAGAAGAAAGAAATTGTCATACCAGAATCAAGAAGCAATGTGTGACACAGACACTCACAAAAGAAGACTTCCAGAACAGATTCAAGAAGTAGCAAGATCAGTTGAACAAATGTGTTCGATGTCAGGGGAGTATTTTGAGGGAAATTAATGGCAATGTGTCTGCAGCCATACCACTGTGGCGTCCAATACCCTCAGATCTCAGAAGCTAAGCAAAGTCCAATCTGGTTAGTACTTGGATGGGAGACCACCTGGGAACACCAGATACTGTAGGCCTGGAGAGAGGGACCCGGCAACCCACGCCCAAAAAACAATCAGCCATTGAAAACCCTACGAATAGCACAGAGGCACTGACAATAGTGTTTTCTCTGTTGTATGTAGAGTCACTATGAGTTGAACACCTAACATCAACAATAACAATGGCAATGTGTCTTTTACTGTAATAATTTTTTAAAACTTTAAACATTCACCATATTCTTTTATCACACTGTGTATATTCCTGTGATCAAGTTTGATTGATAAATTAGGCTCAGAAAGAGATTAACAATAATAATTGTAATAACAATAATAAACTAGAATAATTATAACAACATACCGTAATAAGTGTTACTTGAAACTTATGAACTACTTATTTCTGTAATTTTCCATTTAATATCTTTGGACCACAGCCAATTGAAGAGAACTGCAGTACAGAAGGCAAATTGCTGATAAGGATGACCATTGCAGATATAAATAACCTCAGCTGCATGGATAGATGATGTGAAAGTGTAGTAAAATAATTAGGAAGCAGTAAGCTTTGAGTATTTACTACCTTTGTGATGTATTTAAATCTAAGTTCATATTACTTATTTTTATATCATTTAATTTTTAATAATGGCTGTTGTTGTTGGGCACTGTGATGTATACCTATAATCCCAGCTACTTGGAAATCTGAGGGAAGAGGATCATGAATTCTAGGCCAAAGGCACTTGTATGCAACTTAGGGACAAACTGTCTCAAAATTAAAAAATGAAACAGAGACTGTGGGTGCAGCTCTAAGGCAGGGTACTTGCCTAGCATGCATGAGGCCCTGAATTCAACCCCCAGTACTGCAAAAGAAACACACACACACACACACACACACACACACACACACACACACACACACACACAGGCTGTTGTTATGGTTCGTGCATGAAGTATCCCCCAAAAGGTTCTGGTGTTGAAGTCTTGGCTCCCAGCTAGTGGAAGTGATCATTGAGAGGTGATTGGGTTATGAGAGTGTTAACCTCATCAGTGAATCAATCTATTGTTGAGTGCATGCTGAATGGGGTATTAGAGAGTGGGGTGTGGTTGGAGGAAGTAGGTCATTGGGGGTGTGTCTTTGGAGGGTATACCTTGCCCTGCGCCTTCCTGTCTGTCTCTCTGCTTCCTGGCTGAGAGGTGAGCAGCAATAGTTCCCCCATGCTCTCCCTGCCATGATGTTCTACCTCACCACAGGCTCCCAATGATGGGGCCAAACAACCACGGACTGAAACCCCTGAAACTCTGAACTGAAATAAGCCTTTCCTTCCTCAAGTTGTATATGTCAGGGTATTTTTTTTTTATTTTTATTTTTTGTAGGCAGTTACTGCAGGGTGAACTTAGCTCATCTGTCTGCCCCTGGGGTGTGAGGGCCTGGGCCAGCCAGCATCCTGGTAGGACTTGACTTGTGACTTGGGGCAGGGCTGCAGGCTGTTCCCACAGGGTGAGGTTAGCTCATCTGTCTGTCCCTGGAGTATGAGGGGCTGGGGCAGCATCCTGGTGGGACTTGACTTGTGGCTTGGAGCAGTGCTGAGGAGAGGGGCTGGGCTCTGCTTCAGCTCCTTCCGAATGCTGGCTGCCAAAGACAGGGCAGCCAAAAATCACCTAGTAGTCCTAGGGAATGTCACAAGGAAAACAGGCTGTTCCCTCATCCAAGCTGTAAGGACCAGCTTGCTGATCATTGTCTCCTCTCCAGGACTCCTGATGTCCCTCATGGGGTAGGGGGTGGGGTTCCTGCAATACCCATGGGCGCTGCCATCAGTGTCTTGGAGGGCTCTGTCTAGTAGACTTCCTTCCCAGAGAGTCTGGTGCAGCAGAAGGCTTGCAGGAAGAAGGCCAGGCCCACCACCAAAGGAGGCTGGCAGCACTCATGATGGACCCCAGGTGTCTGCAGAGGAGGGTTGTTAGCTCAGATTCTCACGGGCTGGCTTGGGAGCCAACTTTGGGCTTTCTCCTGTTCATACCTCCCAACCACTGTGCAGCCAGTGACCATCTATGTCTGGCCTGGGCCCAGGATTCTCCTAGGACCCCATGCATATCAGCCACGTGGCTTTTGGCCACTAGGAGCTCTGGTGGCCTCATAGTGAACTGGAGATAATGACAGTCTCCTCCCACCACCTATGAGGGCTGAAGTGAGTTGCTCAGAGCACCTAGCCCAGAAGGGGTATATGCCCCTCCCTGGCAGCCCAGCCACCAGCTCTGCCTCGGAACCTCAAGAATAGGGTTGCGATATTTAGCAAGTAACAAGGGGCCACAATTCAGTCTGAATTTCAGATAAAAAACAAGTAATAGTCCAATTGAAGTACATCCCTCATATTGCATGGGGCATGCTTGTGCTAAACAAGGTGTCCTGTATTTGACCCGGCAACCCTGCTCCCGGGGCATGCACAGAGCCAAAACTCCTGCTCCAAACACTCCAGCCCTGTGGAGCTGGGAAGTCCTCTCTCCTGCCAGCTTCTATCCAGGCATGAGACAGAAAGACTCAGTGACTATCAGTTTGGTGCTAACTTGCATTATCTCCTTTGATGGATAGGGAAAGAGGTCACCCAGGTGGGAAGTGGCAGAGGCTGGATGTGATGGGAAATTCCTATCCTTTGGCATGAAAAAGGGGTAGATCCCTGCTTGTATAGAAGAGAGGGGGAGATGAGAGAGAGAGAGAGAGAGAGAGAGAGAGAGAGAGAGAGAGAGAGAGGAGAGGAATTTTTTCCCCCCATTTCTTGGCACCTAAAAACAACAACAAGTGGCTGGGCATGGTGGCGCACGCCTGTAATCCCAGCGGCTCAGGAGGCGGAGGTGGGAGGATCATAAGTTCGAGACCAGAGGCAAGTCTGCGTAACTCAGCGAGACCCTGTCTCAAAAAGTAAAAAAAATGGGCTGAGGTACAGCTCAGTGGTCCAGCACTTGCAGAACATGCAGGCGCGAGGCCCTGGGTTCAACCCCCAGTACCGAAAACAAACAAACAAACAAACAAACAAAAAACCCACCACCACCAACAACAAGGCCTTGTGTGGGGCCTTATGTGGCCTTTGAGCTGGAACATATTTGAAGCTGGGTCCTCTGAGTGCCAGCTTCATGCGATGCTCAGAATCACCACAAGGAGGAAGCACTTCTCAGTGTGCCCATGTTGGCTGGTTCAAACTTGTCTTGGATAACATCTCCTAGGGAACTGCTCCTTGTTGGCACCAGGTTCTGTCCTAAATTCTTCCTGTGATGTGGCTCTTTCTCTTTTTTTTCTTTTTCTTTCTTTAAGGGTCTGTCTATGTAACCCAAGCTGGCCTGAAACTCGTTACACAGCCTGTGCTGGCCTTGAACTCATGATCCTGCCTCAGCTTCTGGAATGCTAGGATTACAAGCTTATGCCACTCAATGTGACTAATGTAGATAATTTCATCTTAAGAACTTTGTCATTATGTAGGTATTTTTAGGTTTTTGTCTTCTGAAGTTGGAGTCACTGGCCCTAGCTTAAGCAGCTCCCCAACCTACTACCACCTCTCCAGTCCAGACCTGCTTCCATGCCTTCTGCTTTCTGCCTCATGACATCTACACAGCGAGGGGCAGAGCTGGCTCATAGGCTGTGTGACTTTGGGCAAGTTACTAACCTTTCTGAGTGTTGGTTTTTCTACTTGTACAATTCTCCTTAATGACGTGAAGCTGCTTCAAGAATTACAGAAGTGACTGGAAAAACATTTAGCCAGAGAGGGATTCCCAGTGAGTGCTCCACAAATATTTGCTAGTGCTATTATGGCAAATACATCCACTTCAAGGGTAAATGATTGAATCGTTCCATTTTATGACTAATCCAGATGGAAAATATGCCAATTATATGGTTGAGAGTTTCCACTCCTAAGAACTGATTGAGCCAGGCACAGTAGGGTTCACCTGTAATCCCAGCACTTGAGAGGTGGAGGCAGGAGGATCACAACTTCAAGGCCAGCCTGTGGTACAAAGTAAGACATTGTCTCAAAAATAAATAAATAAATAAATAAAATAAATAAATAAAAATAAAAAATAAAATAAAATAAAAAATAAAAGATTTTCTGCAGATGAAATAATCAGATGATCTTCTGGAAACATATACCTGTGGGTGACCATGTGCTCCTGTTTGTATGAACAGATAGCTTGGGAACTCCTTAAATGCTCAACGCCTACAGGAACATCCTTCTGACCCAATCATGCTGGTGCCTGAATCTCCCCAAGTCCCTCCTTTGTCCAGATACCATCTGTGACTCTGGATGGCCCCCAAGATCCAGTCTGCATCCCTCAGCCTGGTGCTCAGAGCCACCAGGCTCAGCAGTCTCATCTCTCCCCACGACATGTCCCTGCACCCATATCATTGCCTCCCCTGACTCCTTGCTGTCCTCTGGCTGTGCCCTGTGCATCCAGCCTGTGTGCCTTAGCTCAGGCCATTCTACCAGTCAGGAACACCCTCCCTACCTCTGTTCCTTCTTTCTCCGGCCTTCAAGATCCAGCAGCTCTGATGCTATGGTGACCCCCAAGCTACTCCCCGGGACAGAATCATCTTGCCCTCCAGCACTCTCCATCACTGTGTTCATACCGCTCCTTGGACAACAGTTATTAAGTGACAACTCACAGAGGATGTGGATGGGGCTCTTACCATGCATCAGGCATGACACTCAACTTTGCATTATACATAGTTAAACTTAGCAAAGAAGGGACAATATAAAGAATAGAAAGAATGAGGGAGGGAATAAGCAAAGGGAAGCGAAGGTTGTAGAAGGTGGGATGGGGAGGAGAATCAATGTAGAGGGATAAAGGAAGAGAGGATAATCTGAATGTAAACCATGTAACTTCATGAGCACATGGAAAAAATAGGGGAACATAACCCAAATAGACATATGAGTTTTACTACATATTAGTCAAAAGTTCCCATAAACACTGTAAGTTGATAAAACTGTAACCAAAGGTGATGTAATAGTTGCATAATGGAAAAATCCAATGCTGTATTACTCTGCATGCCACCAACATTTACCAGTAAAGGGTGAAACAACAACAACAACATTGTACTATGGAATCCCTCTAACAGCTCTATGTGCTGGGCATCGGCATTATCACCTTCCTCCAGGTGGGAACACTAAGTCTGCTGAGCAGTCAGCCTTCGTATCAGCTCTCAGTGTCCTCAGAGGATCCTGTGTGAGTGAGGAGGACTTTGGAGCCTTTTCTAAACCCAGAGGTATTGCAGGCAGGTGGTGGTAGGTGTCATGGGTGGGGAAATGTGGGGGGATTTGGTCTGGGTCCAGCACAGCCTTGCCTTAGGCTCCCCTGTGGGCCACAGAGGAACCTTGTTCCTTTTCCAGTCCCCTCTGGGCCAAGTGAAGGAGGCTTGTGGGTGGCAGGCCGCATTGCTTTTCACTATGACTTCCTGCTTAGTGAGGTCTGGGCAATGCAGTTCCCCCGGGAGGTGGGCAGGGGGGTTGGTTCTTTCTCTTGCTCTGGCTGCCCCATGCCAGCTGTGTCCTGGGTGAGTCAGGTCATCAACGTGGTGGTAGAAAAACCAACCAAACAATCTTTTGGAAGAAAACATTTATTGGAAGCTCACAGGTAGAAGACCAGTCCATAATGGCAGCAGGGCAGACATGGCAGAGGGAAGAGGCAGGCCCATGGCAGACGACCTTACATCTTTGTGAGAAGGAAGGAGAGCAGGAGAAGGAGAGGGATCAGGGAGGAGAGGGAAAGGAAGTGGGAAAGAAAGAGGGAGAGAGAGAGTTGAGTGACAGGTCCTGGGTAAAAACCCTCAAAGGCCTTCCCCCAGGGAGCTACTTCCACCAAGCTAGACCTGCCTCCCAAAGCCCCAGGACAATGCCATCAACTGGGGACTGAATGTTAAAGCATGTCACCTTTGGGCAACACTTTACATTCAAACCATGACTGTCCCCTCAAAGACAACTCCCACCCCCACCACAGCATGAGCTAGGCTTGGCACCCTGGGGATAAGAGAAGGAGGCTCATGAGCTGCTCTGCTGGGCCCCCTGAGACTCAGCCCCACTTCCCAAGGCCCTAATCTCCCTGGAGTCCTTTGCTTCTTTCTCCCCTGAGAGATGAGGCTGCAGGACCCTGGTCACCTGCTCCTCTCCCCTGATCTGCACCCGGGGAGCCTTGGGGGCTAGAGGCCTGATGTAGACTGGCTTCCTGAGACTAGGGCTCACCAGCCAGGACAAACTCAAGGCATGTGCCCACCCTGCAACCCAGTATGTAGTAGGTGCTCAGCAAACACTAAACCAATGCCTTTGACATTGGGTCTTCTCAGGCCCCCTGGATCAAGATAAACTCTCTTAGGGGCTCAAATGGGAAAAAGAATGAACTGGTGGCGGTGTAGAGGGTGAATTCACTTATTCACAGGCCAGATGATCACCTGTGTGCAGAAAGTAGCTCCCAGAAGGGCGAATGTAATGGTACACTCCACTTTCATTTTAACCGTTAATGTGTACCATCCTATTTCTAAGACCGTAACAAATTTGTCCATTATTGTTTCTCAGAATTTATAATAGACTCATGTGCAAGTGCATGTTATCACACTATATCTCAACCTATTCTGCTGGCAGCTGCTTGCTTTTATTTTTAGTCTAATGGAAACTACAGTGTTGTGAATATTTCCTTATAATGAGTGAACTACTGTCCTATAAATAGGATGCTACACATTAATGTGTTAATACCATTTGGTAGCATCTGAATCTTGGCAGATCCTGCTAAGCTTTAAATATCTCTGAAAAAGCCCTTGTTTGGGAGTTTGCACCTGAGTTTTGCACACCATAACTGCAGATAACCACAGGCAGATAATAACAGCACTTCGGTCTGAGTCTCACTCTCCACACTGGAAAATGGCAGCAGTGGTGAGGTTTGCAGGTGTATGGAATGACACCTGACAGGAGCAATAATGATACTTGATGTTGGTCAAGGCTATTCAAAGGGCATCTCTTCCTTCTGCCCATCCCCATTATGTCTCTTGCACTTGGTTGTTATTGATGTAGTCATGTCTAGTTGTTGGCCTTGTTGCACTTGGTCATTGGTGACCAACCTTTTTTTGTGTCTGGTCTGAGCTTCCCTGGCTTTGGACCTGCCTGCCTGACCTGAGAAAGTGCTTGGCAGAAGATGGGCTGTTCTTCCCAGCCAGGGTGTGTAGGGAATTATCTGGACACCCCCTGGGTTGGACTAGGAGGGTGCTAGGGCTGAGGCCTGCTCAGCCCAGGCTGAGGTCTGAGCCCTCCCCAGATCCTCCCCTGTTCCTCCCACCTCTGGTCACCTGGACTGGGACCTGTTTGACTCCCTAAGAGCCAATATGGCTACCCAAGTCCCAGTTAACCCTTCACCTACTTTACTCCTAACCCTCCTACTGAGTCATCCAAGATGGCCCCCAAACAGCCCAGCTCTGGTGTGAGCTCCTTCAACCTGATTGGCTGCCTGGAGCCACCCGATTGGGTACTAAGGGAAGCTTAGTGATTGGTCTAGCCCGCACTTAACCCACAAATTGTAAGTGCACTTTTCCAAAACCCCTCAGGACAGCTGCTCCTCCTGGTATGAGCTGCTCTCAGATTGGTTATGTCCTACTCCATGCCCCCACCCAGAGTATATATAAACAGACCACTGACTACCCCAAGCGTCCTTTCCTCCTTTCATCTTTTCCTTCCTGACCACCTGGATCCTGATTGTTGCACCCCATGCCTGACTTTGCAAAGACCTTCAACTAAGCCACGAAAGTCAAGACCCAGAGAGTCAAGAGAGAAGACCTTGAACAAGTCAAGAAGGGCTCTTAATTCCCCTGCCCTGGGGTGGGGAGGTGAGAGGAGAAGACCACTGGTGAGAGGCAACATCATTGGAATATTGGTGCCGCCAGCGGAGGATATCAGAGCTGTTTGGCACTGTGGTAGAGAGCTGTAATTCCATCATAGCAGCAGCAACCCATGCTGCTGGATAGAGAGCTATATAGTCTTTAGGCTCTCCTGCCAAGGAGTAGCTTAATAAAGTTCCTGTTTGTTGTTGAAGCCTCCCAAGGTCCTTCTTGGCACCACCAACCAGCTCTTGCCCACTCCCGAGGGTCCCCAAGCAAATTGGTATTGAGGAGAAGCTCCACTGTCTTTTGCCGGGCCAGAGCAGACCCTAAAAAGGGTGCAGGCCAGGGAGTGGCTGCAGTGGCCTTAGAGTCTTGTCATTCATGGCTGACTTTGTAGTATCTGTCCTTTACTTAAGCAAAATACATTTGTCCCAAAACTTTAGTATGGGGGTGGGTGCTCCTTAATGTGGCTTTGAGGAGCCCAAAGCCAGCAGAAAACCTGTTCTGGCCAAGCTCCCCATTAATGGCCCCTCTGTCCCACTGGGTAACCCCTGGTGCCTCTTAAATAGGCCCTACATCTGGCCATTGGTCTCTGAAAGATAAGGAGACTCTCTGAAATTAGTGTTGACAAATTCATGCTCCAAGAAGATGTAAGAGAGGATAAGATTGGGGCTCCAGGGATGCCCCAAGCTCTACTGAAAGTCTGGGGCCTTTGTTCCTGTTATTCTGTTCCTCTCCTAGGGCTGTTTTGGGGTCAATCCAGGAAAGGGGTGTTAGATCACCTGAGAGTTTCTAGCTTTAGCAAATAAAAGCATAGGTGGCCATGTTACACTTGAATCTCAGATGATGAATTTTTTATTAGAAATATGTCCTAAATATGGTATGGGCCACACTTACACTAGATTTCTAAAAATGTAACCCAGGGTTTTGTATTTTATCTGGCAGCACTGGTGCCTGGGCACAGCAATGGGGATAAAGGGTCCAGAGATAGAACGTAGAACCCACAGCCCTAGATTTTGGTCTGAACTCTGAGCAGAAGGAGAAGCCCTCACAGGCCCACTATCCCCATGTGTGGGATCAAGTCAGTCTAAGATATGGACTGGCCTCCAGGTCTTGCTGAGGGTGTCTCACCCAATAGACAACTCTCTGTAAGGCCCTTAGAGATCTCAGTAGGTCCATTTATGGGAGGGGCAACCTGGGCACAGAAGCATCTGTCCCTCTGGATATGGAAGGCCTGGGGTCTACTTGAAGCTTCCTTTTATGAACAAGCTACTGTCATAATAGGATATACAGATGTATAAGAGACAAATACACTGATTGGAGATGGTCCCAGGATGTTTCTAGAATTTCCAGAGTCTCTATGTCACTGCCATACTCTGCTTTCTTCCTTTTAAGAAGTCTTCTTCCTTTCTTCCTTTTTCCCTTTTTCCTATCTTCCTTCCTTCTTTCCTTCCCCCCTCACGTGTCTGCCTTTCTTTCTTTCTTTCTTTCTTTCTTTCTTTCTTTCTTTCTTTCTTTTTTTCTTTCTGTATTTAATTCTCTTTCTTTCTTTCTTTCTCTCCTTCTTTCTCCTTTCTTTTTTCTTTCTTTCATTCCTTCTTTCTCTCCTTTCTTTCTTCTTCCTTCCTTTTCTTTTCTTTCTTTCCTTTTATTTCTTAAAAACAAGCAAGCAAACAAACAAACAAACAACAACAACAACAACAACAACAACAACAACAAACAAAAAAAACAGGGTCTTGCTACATAGCCCTGGCTGGCTTCAAACTCGTCACGCTCCTACCTTTGCCTCCCAAGTGCTGGGATTACAGGCATGCATCACCATGCCCTGCAATAGTTTTCCTTTGTATGACTTGTTAAATCATGTACAGAGAAAAAAATGAAAATCCTGAAACCCAGAGGATCATCAACACTCTGGCATACACTGTTACTGTTCTATAAAGTAGGATTATGTGCCATTATAGAGTATGCCCATTCTCCCTGTGCCAGGATGCTTCTTCCCTGAACTATGGGGAATCTTCACCTGGACATGTAGGTGGTCTCTCTCTGGGACAGATAAATTGAGGAAAGGAAGGTCCAGAGATGCCAAATGACCACTCATTGTCACACAGCTAACAAGGCCATGCTGGAATTGGGATTTGGGTTAGGCTCTCTTGCCTGGGAAGACTTTGTCTCCTTGCTTCCAGACTAGGCATGTCTTTCTTCCTGGCAGCTTGAAAATAATAATAAGACAGGATGCTCTCTCTGTGGCTGCGGTGGCTTTTGCTGTAACTACCCAAAAAAGGTACATTGGGGATGTGACCAGGTAAGGGAGGCTGCTGGGGACAGCTGCTCTGTGGGGAGATGGATGTCATTTCATTAACCATGGGCTTAGGCCCTGGGCTGGGAGAAGAGGGACAAGATGAGTCAGGGGCAGGGGGCTATGAAGAGATCATGGTGAGGGTGGCTCAGGTGAGCCATCTGGTGACCTTGAGCCTCTTTGATCCTGCAGATACTTTGGGGAAGAAGTTCACATGCCAGATTCTAATAACTTGTTCCCTGTCCACCATTACCAAACAAATGGAATAAAGCAAATATAGAATCATCCTAGAAAATTCAGATTCTTCAAGATATAATCTTCCTACCCAAATTATTGTGAACTAACATCTTAGTGTTGTCATGTCTGGGTGTTTTTTGCTATATACAGGTAATATAATGGTATAGATTTTGTAATAGTTTATGATATGCTTCTGTATCTCCAGACAGCTCTGTAGGTCATATACTTCTTTTATATTTATGATGATGTATTAATTCTTTTTGCATAGACAGAAACAACTCAAGGGAAGTAAGGGTTTATTTTGGCCTATGGTTTCAGGGGTGTCAGTCCATCATGGTGAGGAGGGTGAGGTAGAACAGAACAGCTCACATCTTGATAGCCAGGAAGCAGAGAAAAGGGAATATAGGAAGGGGCCAGGGCGAGATATAGTCCCCAAGGACATGCCTCCAGTGACCTGCTCCCTCCCATCCCTCACATTCTACTTTTGACTATCTTCTAGTAACATCATCATATTATGAATTCATTCATTAGGTCAGAGCTCTCATAATCTAATGGTTTCTGGAAAAGGCTTCACATACATAGCCAGAAGTGTGCCTTATTAATCTCCTAGGCGCTTTTCAATCCAGTCGAGCTGACAGTTAAGATTAACCATCATAGATGGTATAATTGTGGAATGGAGGTAGTAGAATTTAGCCAGCATTATTTTAATAGATGTATCTGGGGGGAAACATTCCAACACCCCCAGTAGATGCCTGATAGTGGATAATACTGAACCTTATATATATTCTGTTTTTTTCCTACACATAAATACCTGGGATAAAGTAATCTATAAATTAAACACAGTAAGAGATTAACATCAACTAATGGCAGCCCGCTCCCAAAATAACCAGCCATCAAAAACCCTATGAATAGCAGGGAAGCACTGACACAGTGCCAGGCATGGCACAGCGTCAGGTAGTGTTTCATTTTGTTGCATGTAGGATCACTATGAGCTGCACCCTGCTCTACAACACCTAACAACAGCAATAGTAAAATAGAACACTGATTGTAATATACTATGATAAAGGCTATTTAAAACTTATGAGTTGTTTATGTCCAGAATTTTCCATTTAATATTTAAACTAGCAATCCTCAGGAAGTGACTCTAGAGATAAGGGGGGATTGTTGTATCTGTGTTCTTGTTTTCTTTCTTAGATCCTGCTAGGTGATATGTCACTGCCCTGCTTCATTTAGCTGATGAACATAGACCTGCTTTGGGGAGTTAACTGGCTCTGTGCCTCTCCAGGGGCTGGGAGAGGGGACATTGTTCTCCATCCAAGCAGGGACAGGAGAAGAACCCAGACCCCCAGTGTCCCCTGCACAGAGTTCTGGGGAGAAGGGGAAACTTATATGGCAGTAGCAAGGATGCTGAAAGCCAAGCCACCAATGGCATGGCTTAAAGGAAAGCATTCTGAGTCCTGTTGCAGCCACACCCTTGCTTCCTGACATGTGCCTGGCTTTTCTTTTCTTACCTTGGTGAATAGCTCTGAACCCCCCATCACTCTGAGCATCCTGCAGCCTTCCCTGTGCCTCTGGGCACCTCGGAGGTGCCCCTAGCCCTCTCCTTCCAGCCTCCTGCAAGATGTTGAAGGACTCACAGATTCCTTGGCCTTCAGCTGTGTCACTCTGTACCTGCTCATGTGGAGGAAGGTGTTCAAGGTCTCCCAGCCATGTTACATCTTAGAGACCACATCAGGAACAGTCTCTCTGCGGCTTAGGGAATACTCCAAGGCAATCCCTGGCCATCCCAAACACCTAGGAGGTGGGACTAGTGACCTGGGCCATGAGAGACCTTCTTCTGACATAGGGTAGGTATATGCTTAACTTTATAAGAAACTATCAAACTACTTTGTAAGGTGGCTGTGCCATTTTTATACCTTCCAGAAATGTATGAGAGTCCAGTTGCTCTGTATCTTAATTCACATTTAATATCAGCCTGTCTAATTTTTAGCTACTCTGGTTACTGTGAAATGTATCTTATGATTTTAATTTGCATTGTCCTAGTGACTACTAATTTTAGGCACCTTCTCATGTACTTTATGGCCAATTGGTCATTCTTATGCATTTTTGATAAAACATCTGTTCTGGTTGTTTATTTGTTTTTCTAAACTATGGTGTTTGGCTAGTTAGTACCTGGATGGGAGACCCTGTGGGAATACCAGGTACTGTAGGCTTGGGAGAAGGACACAGCAACCCACTCCCCCCAAAAAATCTGCCATTGAAAACCTTTGAATAACAGAGAAGCACCAACAATAGTGTTTCATTTGTTGTACACCGGATCGCTATGAGTCAGACACTGACTCGATGGCACCTAACAACAACAGCAACAACATGGAATTGTAAGAACTCTTTATAATGTTAAATAAAAATATTTGAGAATATTTTGAGAGAGAGAGAGAGAGAGAGAGAGAGAGAGACAGAGAGAGAGAGAGAGAGAGAGAGAGAGATCCTCTTCTCAGATCAGTGGAGAGCCCTTGGAGGAAGACTTGGAGGTAGTGACCCCTTCTGAAGACAACTGAATAACCCTTTTGTATACCAACAATGAAGACTCCTATTTCTCTAGTGCCTTAACTTTCTGTGGCACTCACATTTGCTGGCCTTATGTGTTAAGGGACAAACCTGACCTCTTAGATTCTGGCTCCATGGGTAAGCTGACATGACTGTGGGTTCTAGGGGAAGGAAGTGGCGATAAGAGCTGGGACCTCATTTCCACCAGCATGGAGCTGCCCTGGTCTGAGGTCTGCAAGGTAGGAGACCCAATCTTTGGGCCTCAGCTGTCCCATTTGTCCCCTTTTATGGAGAAAGCCCATAGCTACCATCATGGGCATCCCAAGGCCAGCCAAGCCCTTTCCTTCCTGGCTCTTTCTTGGCCTTTCTGAGCTAGAACTTCTTGGCTCCTTAGCTCCTTCTGGAGCTAAAACTCCTTGACATCTGCTGGAGCTTGACTTAACTTTCCTTCTCACACCATGGGGAGCTGGCAGGCTTTGGTCTTCTGGCCTGGCCCCTGTGCTGCTTACTGACCACTGCTGGTCTGTGGGTGCCCATTGGCCAGAGTCACAAAGTGAGTCTCTCTACTTCCTCCATACTGCCTCCTGGATGTCCAGAATTGGAGCTGAATGTCTGGTCCCTGGGGGAGGTTACAGCCAGGGAAGGGAGCTCTGTGGGTGCAGAGTGGGAGGTGGTTGGCCAAGGCTGGGCATCAGTAGATACCAAGGGACAGGTTTCAGATCTAGGCTCCAGCCCTGGCCTTAGGCTTCTTGTACTGCCCCTGCCTCCTGG
Organism: Pedetes capensis; assembly: GCA_007922755.1. NCBI lineage: Eukaryota > Metazoa > Chordata > Mammalia > Rodentia > Pedetidae > Pedetes > Pedetes capensis. Next base: position 49,672 of record VMDO01009793.1, read on the forward strand.
TAACAAATGACAGTACTCAACAGCTTCCTTCACCCTGGGATGAAAAGTGTCTGCACTCTCATCTGCCAACCCTGCTTCCTTAGTGGGCAAGGGCAAGGCCATGCTGGCCTCCACCCTCCATCGCTGATGCTGAGCTGTCCTTTTCCAAGGATCCTCTGACATGCTTGGTCAAAACTACAGGTGCTGCCATCTTCTAAAAGGGTGAACCTGTTCTCCTCCTTTCTCTACCTCTCCCTCCTTCTTCTCTCCCTCATCTCTCATTTACAGAGTTTTCAGATAAGATATAGGGTGCTCAGTTAAACTTTAACAACATATAAGGAATAATTTTAAGTATATCCCAAATATTGCTCTTTTTTTCTTTCAAAATCTGACAACCCTCTCTTCCTCATCTCTTCCCTCCTTCTCTTCTGTGGCCGCTGTTTACTCTCACACTCAGGAAAGAGTTAATCTTGGCCTGTTGCCACAGTAACATGGGGGTGATAAGGTGGGGTGAGTGTATCTTATCTCCAGTTCTATTTCTGCCACATATGGTCTGAAGAAGACAGGGCCAGTGGTTCAAGAGCTTGGTTTTCCATCTATGAAATGGACACAAGATTCTGCCTCCATTAAGTGCATGTGGGACAGGACTCATAGCTGCCGAGTGTTAACTTGATGAGATCCAGAGTCAGGGGTCAGTCTGCCCATGAATGGGCTCAGACCCAGTGGGCTCAGCCCTCAGCTCATTCCCAGGGTGCCTCTCATCATGACAACAGTCAAGTCCCTGGGTTCCCACCCCAGTTCTCTGGTATAATCTGGGTCTTCCTGCCAAAAGATGCTTCAAGATGTAGGGCTCAAACCAGTATGTGTCCTTGACTTGAAGCCAGAAGTTCAGAAGGAAACTCTGGAGTCCTGGCCTCTCCCCCAGTCACAAGGGTTATGGTGAGTGTCAGGTGGTCATGCTTCACAGATGCCATGTGAGCAGTGGACAGCAGGCCAGCTATAGAAACACAAGCCCTGCTCAGCCCTTTAGTGAGTCTCCTTGGACAAAATGCTTTAGCATCATGGGGCTCAATTGCTCTGGCTGCCCAATGGGCTATTGCCTCCCCTACCCACAAACAGACAATGGAGAGGGATCACCCAGGACACTTTTACTGGGAGATGAAGGACAAAATAAGCACTCCTGCTTCCTCCTTTGTCAAGGTAGGGTCATAGGAGGTGGTATTACTTGGCAGTTATGAATAATGTCTTTAGAGTAAATAAGAACAACAAAAGATCTGAGTCCTGAATCTGTCACTTAAGAGCTATATGACATTGAATGAGAGATTTTACCTCTTTGAGTTTCAGTTTCCTTTTTCATAAACTGGCCATAATAAGTGGCATTGGGGATGGCATGAGAATGAAATGAGCTTAGCTCGTAAAGCACTTGGCACAATGTTTGGTACGTAAAGAACACTCACCACATGATAGGCATTATTTTTTTTAATTATTATTATGTTGGGCAGCAGCGACAGTTAGATGTGATGTCCTTTGAGGAAAATTCCTTTAATTGCTTAAAATATGAACTGTGAGCTCCAAAGGAAGGTGAGCATGAGAATGATGGATTGGAGAAGCTGAGCTCCCCAAGTTAGACAAGGTCTACAGTAGGCACTTCCCATCCGAGGCCCATGACTTTTGTTACTGAAGCTATCAAGAGGAAGCCACCGCCAGAAATCTGGAGGTTGGATGGCCTGGGTCTTTTGGAGTAAGTCCATCCTCACCATGCATCTGCCCTGCCCAAGATGCTCAAATCTGTAGGCTCAACCTCATCATACACGCTCCCGAATCATCTGCTCCCCACTTTCTGGCTTTGCTCAGGGATAGGAATTTCCATGAGGAAGGGAACAGTGTGTTGGGAACTTGGGCCAACCTGGTGAACACAGCCAGTCAGAACCCAAGCCTGTCCCCCTTCACAGTCATGGCAGGCACAGTCAAGCTCCTCACTTTCAACTTGACAAGTATACATTTGGCAACTACTGTATAGGAATTAGAAGTAAAAAGGTTTTAGACATGTCTCCAGCACAATTTTCTCACAGCTTGTTGAGAAGGAATTCAAGCACACACAAATATCTTAGGATAGGTGAGGATGAAGGCTAGGAGATTCATTTCTCTGTACTTGAATTTCAGCGACATCCGTTTCTTGTCTTTACTCTTGCTGCTTTCTCTTCTGCAACCCTGGTCCGCTCTAATGTTGTGACTTTTATACCTTTCCTGATCTGACCACAGCAGATGAGTGTTCCCCAGGGTCTTTTTCTACTCACTAATATCACAGAGTCAGGAGGACTAATGATCAGGCTCAGGGAAGGAGGGGAGAGTATACAGAGAGAAAACCGAGAATCAGGAATCACCTAGATAGGTGTGAGCTCTTCGTCATATTTCTGCATGCCCTCATCTGGGAGCAGCACCTCCACTGTGAAGCTGACCTTCTTGGTGTGGACAAAGCTATAGGTGTTGTCAAAGCGCAGGACATCTGGGGACAAATGGAAAGATGGGCAGTTGGGCCTGGCTTCACACTCTGCATCCCTGCCATGACTGTGAAGGGGGTCAGGCTTGGGTTCTGACTGGTTGTGTTCACCAGGTTGGCCCAAGTTCCCAACACACTGTTCCCTTCCTCATGGGAATTACTATCCCTGAGCAAAGCCTATAAACAGACCCTGACCTTATCCTGGCATGTGCCCAAACCTGTCCTTAGTTACATCAACTGGCCATGAGAACCATGGGCATTAATTACATCCCATTGTCTCCACATCTGGAACACACACATGATGCACTCACAAGGGTGGAAGGTTGGGAAGATGAGAGGCCTCTCAGTCCCCTTGGACAAAGTGGGTGCTGGGCCAGACCTGCTGTATACCTTTTGCCTTCTCACGACCACCCCAAGAGGCAAGAGTTGTAATTGTGGTTCACAAGTGAGCAGACCCAGAGTCTCTTCCAGATTAGAATTTCTCCCAGGATTATGCAGCTACATTGTGACTGAGCTTGGGCCCTGGCATCACATCTAGCTTTCTGGCTCTGCAGAAGTTCTTTCACTTCTCAGGGCCTCATGGGGAAAGATACACCTGCTCTAGACTTCCTTGCCTATGTTCTGTGGCCCAAGTGCCCTAGGTCATTTTGGAGCCTGTGTGTCTCCAGCTCTTGGTGCACAGTAGATGCTCATAGGTATGGTCTGAGTGAGCCACACTCTGAGTGTAAATGACTGTTACTAACCTGGACCATGGGTCCCTGGGTGTGTGTGTGTGTGGGATAGCTACTGTCTTCTGTTTCTTCCTCTAAACTATGGGTCTAGTGGTTCCTGCCTTCTAGAGCCAGTGCCCAGCTGGGGCAGACTTACAGACACCAGCCTCTGAGCAGGTGAGGCTCCCATCCTCGGGCACCATGTGGGCATTGTAGCGCTGACTGGGCAGCACCTCCGTCATCTCCCCAGCCTTCTGCCTCTCTCCCATCTTGGTCTTTAGGAAAACCCCAAATCCAATGTCTGCACCATCAGATGAGAACTGCCACCTATGGGGGAACAATTTGCTGCTCAGTCTGATGGGTCCCCAATGGGTTAGGGCTCAGCGAGTGGTAGGATGATGGCCTTCCCTTACCTGAGGACGCAGCCTGGAAACAGGATTTCATACTCCATCTGGTGTGAGGAGCCACGGCTGATTTGCACCGAGTGCTCATACTGAGTCTTCACCTGGTCCCGCACGTACATGGACTTGGGGATCTCGCCACCATAGTTGATCTACACACATAGGATGTGAGGGGCTTCCTCTCCTCTGCTGGCCACTGTCCACGCTGTTTCTTCTGCCTGAGATACTTTCACCATCTCTAGGAAGATTCCTATCCCAGCTCGCCATCCCCAAAGCCTTTCCTGTTCCTCCAGGCTGGAGCTTCCTCTTCTAGCTCATCCCTCTGAGTCAAAATTTTTCTCATTTCTTATTTGTTTAGAGCCTCCATAAAGGCAGGACTGGAAATGTCTGACTCAGCCTTAGTCTTTATACACAAAGGTCTAGGTACAGATGTTTGTAGAAGGAATACTAGGGGGAAAAGGAACCCACATCTACTTTCTAATCCTCCCCTATCCCAGATCTATTTGTACCTTGGTTAAACATTTTGGGTTCCCATCAGGGTCAGTCAGAGTCCCCCCAAAATGAGCAGGCAGTTCCTCAGGACTGATGAGTTTCAGCAAACCTTCCTTCCAGCTGTCTGGGAGCAGGGAAATCACAGGGTGGTTATCAAGCATGGAAGGGACCAGGCAACTTCCCACACCCATGTGCATACCCCAAACTTGCTTCTTCAAACACTATGGGAGTGAGGCTGCCAAGGCCAATTTCTTAGCTTCCTGATCCCCAGGCTGAAGGAAGTGTCATTCCCAGCCTGGTGTTGCTATAGGAACATGTTTCACTTTGGCTAATGGGATTGTAGGTTCTCGAAGGCCTTCCATCTAAGCACAAGTTGCAAAGCTAAGAGCTGCTTTAATTGTCTGAAGGCTTTTGTTGGGTTCACTGAGTAAGTCAGACTTCTTGGTGGGAGATGTACAGATCTGGGCCTTTAGAGGGATCTTTCTCCTCTTAATCACCACAACCATCATGCGTAATGCCCATTACTGTTGTTCATACTTTATGCAAAGCTCTAAGGGCTCTGGGTTCTGGGGTGTTGCCATTGCCTCAGCCTTGTGACTAATCCAGACTAACCCTCAAGGCCATGGGATATCCCTTCCCTCTAGCAGGATAAGGGCAAAGACCACAGTGCCTGGCATAGTACAACCAAATGCACTTAGCTTTGTGGGGCACCAAGAAGGGCAGAGGCCGTAGACTTGGGACCTGGAGTGTGGAAGCAACTCACATTGTTCTAGCATTTGGTGGGCTTAGAAGACAGGGGCCTGGACCCTCAAATCAGACTACCTTGACATCCACCAAACTCCCCATTCTAGTGGAATTGGGTAGAGGTAGAAGCTTAGGTATCAGGAAGGGGGAGAGTGTGAGGATTTGTAAGACCCCCACCCCAGCCTAGATGCTCAAGTCTCCTGATTCTATGATCTCACCATTCTACTTGAGAGAGATTTTCCCCCAAGCTTGGAGTCATTGGTTTCCATTTGAGACCTATTTCCCTTTTCTCTATCTTTCTTTAACCCTGTAGTTTGTTTGTTTGTTTGTTTGTTTATCTCAGTGCTGGGGTTAGCCCCCAGGGCTTTGCATGTACTAGGCAAAAGCTCTATCCCTGAACTAATCCCAGCCCATATCTTGTTAATTCTGAGAGCAACTCTAATTTTTCCTACTTACAAAATTAATACATAATGTTATACAAAATTGAGAAAATATAGAAAATAAAATAATATTAAAAACATGAAGCTGGGCATGGTGGTGCACACTTGTAATCCCAGCTACTCAAGAGGCTAAGACAGGAGGATCGAAAGTTTGAGGCCAGAGGCAGCCTGTGCAACTTAGCAAAACCCTCTCTCAAAATTAAAAATTAAAAAAGGGGATGTGGGTACAGCACAGTGTTAGAGCACTTGCCTAGCACACAAAAGGCCCTGGATTCAACCCCTCAGTATTGGAATAAAAACAAAAAGCAAACAAAAAACCCCCCATGATTTCAATAAATCAGTATTTTGTTGTATTTTCTTCCAGTAATCTATATATTTTCAAAAGTTTTTTCAAAAGTAAGATTGTACTTTCCACCCAGCTTTATAATCTATTTTTGTTTTTTTACTTAGCGATATTTCCTATGACACTGAATATTCATTCAAAACATTGTTTTTCATGGCTTCCCATAATTCATCAAAGGGATGCCACATCATGTGCTTATGCAGATCCTTTTTGCTAAGCTTCCCTTCTCTGAATCACGGCTACTTTTTCTGCTCTTCTTCTTCATTCTCTTCAGCCCATGTTGCCTTTAGAAGCCCTGGGATTATGAGTGTTGCAAGGAAACTGAGTCCTGTAAACAAGAGGTTGGCTAGCAACCAAACTGAAACTGATAAGGTGGTAGATATGAAGGCCTGACTCTTCAAAGGGGTATGACAGGGAATAAGGTTTAGGTAACAGGCTAGGCTCTATAGGGTAAATTCATCTCACTTTGTGGAGGGAACCTGTGACTCTACATGACATGCTGAGTTTTGAATGGGATGATGGACCAACCTCCCTCCAAAGCTCATGTAGAGGGTGCAGGGAATGGTGCTGGAACTACTTACTTCCCAACACTACAATTTTCCTCTTGGTGTCCTCACTCAGGAAGGGCTTCATGAGGTTGTAGCCCACAGGGAACAGTTTGGTGGCTGGGGAGATACAAGGAAAGATAACAATGAGAAAAGAATTTCATTGGGCCACTCTTTCCATAATGGTCATAGCCAATGATATACAAGAGTTGTGATTAACCTTGTCTGGTTACAACATACTGCACCTAACAAATCCTCCAACCAGCCAACCAACCAACCAACCAACCACCAGCCAACTAACCAATCATCCAATCTATCAATCACCTACCTCAACAACAAATGAGCCAAGCATCTAACCTCCTAATCAGCCAACCCATTTGGTCAACCAATAAGCCAGCCAGTCTACCAAATAGCCAACCAATTGTCTAGATAACCTACTGAATAGTTAAACAACCACTTATATTGACCAAACAGAAAGCAAGTCAGCCAAATGAACAACCAGCTAACCATCCTACCAACTACTCTCTCCAGCCAGCCAACTATTCAAACAGTTTGCAGCTATCCATCCAACTAAACATCCTACCATCTAAGATTCAGCCAAACAAACTAGCCAGCCAACTAACCAAACTCCCAAGCAGTAACCCAATAAGCAATCAACTAAAATGCCCACCAGCCACCCAATCAGTCAGCTAAGCTAAAAACTAGCCAAGCAACCAGCCAGCCAACTCTATAACCAGGCATCAGTCATTAATTATCCAGGCAACCAATTGCCCAGTGAATTGGACAACCAACAAAGCAACTAATTGACCAACCAGCCATCAAACATACCCATCCTTCTACCTACCCTCCTTCCCAAACAGCCACCACCCAAGTGCCTAAGTGAGTATCCACCAGGGTGCCAGGCCTGTAAGGTACAGAATAGAAGTGGAGGAGCCCATGACTTCAAGGAGCAGATAACTTGGTAAGAAAAGTAGAATGAACACACATAGGCAGTGAAGGGTCCCAGAACGGAACAAACCAAGAAGGCAAAATTGGGCTGCCAGGGCCAAGGGCAGCCTGGGGAGGAAGAGATTACTGTGATGGGAGAAGCAAAGGAAGATTTTTGGAGGAGGTGGGGTGGGAACCGCCTTCTCTTGCAGTAAGGCCAGCCAGAGATGTTTCCATACACTGAGCACTTAGTCTGTGTCAAACACTCTAAATCAGTGGTCCCCAACACTTTTGGCACCAAGGACTGGTTTCCTGGAAGACAGTTTTTCCATGAAACCAGGAGAATGCTCATCTGACAGAGAGTGGAGCTCAGGAGGTGATGTGAGTGATGGGGAGTGGCTGTAAATACAGATGTAAATACAGACAGTATCTGTGTGTGGCCCGGGGCTTGGGGATCCCTGCTCTAAGTGATTTGCATGTAGCCAAGCAACCAACCTGCCTCCCAACAGCCCTGGCATGAAGGTGCTACTATCATCCTGGGAGTACACAGGAGGATATTGGGGCACAAGTAAGTGAAGTCAGTTCCCTCATACCTTTCACGATGAGCATGAACTTCAGGGTCTCTGGATAATTCTCTTCAAGGAGGCCAAAGAACTGTGAAACCAGGAAAGATCCTATCAGAGCCCACACCTCATCCTCTCCTTCCCCCATCTCCTATCTAGAGGCTTCAGAGGGCTGTGAAGAGTTTTCCTTTCATCACAACCTCCAATGGCCTCTGGAGAGAACCTTCTCATCTCACACTATTATAACCTCACCCTGCTAATAATTACAAAATCATTTCTAGAGCAAATGTTACAGTAACTATGTTGTTGTTGTTGTTAGGTGCCATCGAGTCAGTATCCAACTCATAGCGACCCTCATAGGGTTTTCAATGGCTGACTGTTTCGGGATTGCCTTGGGAGTGGATTGCCAGACCCTTCTCCCATTTCTGTGGTGCTGGGAATTGAACTTGGGACCTCAGAGACTGCAGCGCAGTGCTCTACCAACTGAGCTAAATCCCAGCCCCACAGTAACTATAGGGGAATAATAATGATGACCACTGGTTGTTAAACATTCATCATTTGACAAGCACTGTGTGTACACTTTCCATAACTATTCACTGAGCACCCCTGTACCACCACCCCCATTTTGGAGGTGAACTGACTTGCCCAAGTCTCAGAGCTTATAGTGACAGGGTTGGGAAAGTTTTAGTGGAAACCAGTGCCTGTGATCTCTGAGTGTTATCTCTGTGAGATCTATAGTGCTATCTCTTAGGTCTGCTCTGTGGGATCTTTTGGGAAACATAATGACATTTGGTGGGAAGATCTGGGAAGGAAACCACTTTTTAGTAATTTTGGCTCTGAGTGAACAGCAAGGTGACAGCAAGCCAAACTGGTCATCCAAGCATGTGTGTGTGTGCCCACGTGTGCACCTAGGAGCCTGCTCCTCACCTCCTGATACACTTCCACCAGAGGTTTCCAGAAGTGCTTCAGTCCTAGGCCCTCACAGTCAAATATCATCACGATGGTTTCGATCTTCTTTCCCAGCTGTGAGGATGGGCAAGGAGTAGTTCCAGGATTCAGGGTGTTGGCTTGGGAGATGGTGACCCAAGTACATGACCCCTCAGCACTTCTTCTAACCCTCCACTCTGTCCTCAGAGGAGTAAGTGGACAAGAGTGAATGCATTTTCATATCCATCCATCCATCCATCCATCATCCATACATTATCCATCCATCTATCCATCCAACCACCCATACATCAGTTCTTCCATCAATCCATTTACCCATCCATCTTTTCCCTCCATCTGTCCAACTGATATTTTTTAAACACTTATTTTGTGCCAGGTACTGAGAATATAATGAACAATGCTTTGCAACCCACAGTTCTTGTCCTCAACACATTCACAATCCTGTTGAGGAGATGACAAGCAACCAGAACCTCCCGACCTTGTGATAAGTGCTGCTATGGCACAGCACAGGGGCTGTGGGAAGAGAGAAAAAGTATTTAATCCAGATAGAGGTCCTTGTGAAGGTGACATCTAAGTTTGACAGCTACTGGATAGAGAGGAAAGAGCCAAGAGAAGTTGTAGGAGGTAGATGTGTTTGGTAGAGGGTAGGATTATTTAGGCAGATAGATAACCCTACCCTCAAAGACAGGCTCAGAGGAAATAGCAGTAACTACCATTGTTGAGAAATATGTATTAGGTCTAATGCTAAGTGATATATACATGGTTCTTGACTTACAATGGTTCAACTTCATGACTTTTCAATTTCATGATGGTACCGATGCAATTCGCATTTAATAAAAACTAGTCTTTGAAGTTTGAATTTTGATTTTTTCTCAGGCTAGTGTTGTGCAGTGTGACACTCTGTCATGATGCCCAATTATAGGCTAATGTATGTGTTGTGATCACGTTTAAGGTAGGTTAACCTACGATATTTGGTGGGTTAGTTGTATTAAGTGTATTTTCAACTTGGCAGTATTTTCAGCTGATGATGGGAATGTCAAGATTCAGCCTCATTGTAAGTTGAGGAGCACCTGTACTTGCAATATCTCCTTTATTGTTTTTTATTTTTTATTTTTTGTGGTACTGGGGGGTTGAACCCAGGGACTCACGCTTGCATGCTTTGCATGCTTTGCAAGTGCTGTACCACTGAGCTGTAGCCCCAGTCCATTTTTTAACTTCATTTTGAGACAGGGTCTCACTAAATTAGACAGACTACCTCTGGTCTCAAACTTGCGATCCTCCTGCCTCTGCCTCCCAAGTTGCTGGGATTATAGGCATGTGCCACCGTGACTGGCTCTCCTTTATTCGGTGCAACTAGGATTTATGGTTATCCTGACTTCATAGCTGAGGAAACTGAGGCTCAGAGAGAGGAGGTGACTTTCCAAGGCCATGCAGCTGATAAGTGGAAGAGCTGGTATCTGACTGGAGAGCACTCTGATCATTGTGGCAGAGAACACAGGTGTTCCTGGGACCATGCTCCCTGGCAGTCTAACATGTCCCCAGCTACCTGCCCCACCTGACCCGGGCCTTACACGTTCTGTTTGCAGGTCGCACTCATGCAGGATGCGCTCACAGTCCCTCATCTTGGTCTTGAGCAGGTCCTGCTTGGTGACAGAGAAGAGCAGCCCCTTGGGGTCGAGAGGTCCGATGATGTCATACCACACCGGGCAGCCGTCACGGTCATAGCCACACAGACCCCCAGGCATGTACTTCTGGATCACCTGGGCATGGAATGATACATAGAACTTTGCACTCTACACCTCCGTGAGACCTCCAGACCTAGCTGACCTGGGGGGCCCAAGTCTTCACACATGGGAGGGTGGCACTATCATCCCAAGTGAGAAAACTGGGGGTCCTGCAGGGGAGGGCCTTGTCCACAGCAGGAAAATAACAGAGCAAGATCTCAGCCAGGCCTGGTGTGGGCCTTTGGGCCCCTTGGTTCTGCCCCTAGGGTCTCTCATGTCCCTTTCCATGGAGCAGAATTGGGTTTAGTGATACAGAATGTGGGCTCTGAAGGCCAACATATCTGGTTCAAACACAGACTCTGCTGCTTCCCTGCAGTGTGTCCTTGAGCAGGTGGTACTACCTCTCTGAGTCCTGTTCCACCTTCTCCTGTATAAAATGGTTTGGATAATTCCTCTCTCTTGGGACTAGTGGAGGAAGTTCCCACATTATTTTGGTAAAGCAAACACGTGGTCCATAGTATGAGCCCCACAAGTAAAGTTGTTACAATTACTCTACTACAACCCCTTTGGAGGCACTGTTTGCATTATAATAATAATAACAATATATTTATATTATAATGTATTATAATAGTATAACTATTATAATTATTATTATTGTCATCACAGGAGAGGTGCTGCAGACCCAGGGGTTCCCACAGACTTCTCAGCCTCACAGGCCAAGTGACCAAAGGTTTCTTGGGTGGTATGTCCATGAAAGACTGAGGTCTTTGGGGCAGGGTGTGCTCACCTCTGGGGGCTGCCAATCAAGGATGTGGTCAATGTCCATGTTCTTCCGGAACTCCATGTACTGAAAAGGAAAGGAATTGTAAGGCCCAACTAGGCTCCCAGCATCCTAAGAAGGAAATAGAAGTAGAACAGAAAGCATGGATTGCCCCCCCCATGACATCTTTCCCCAAATGTCCAGGGTAGGTGGGTCTCACCTTGCGGAGCATGGCCTCTGATTTCTGCAGGTCAAAATTCCGAGCTGTGGGAAGATGGAGGAAAGGCTTGAAGTGGGGCAGAGGCTGCCTTGTCTTTTTCTAACCGGTGGGAGCCATGGAGGATACCCTGGGCCTGGGTAGGACCTCACTTCCCTGTCCCCACCTCTTTCTTAGACATAAGCACATGAAACAAGATGGCCAACCCCCTCACTGTTCCTTCATCCTGATCTCTCCACCTCTGCTCTCACCTCTGAGCCAACGAAGAAAGAAATAGTCATCAGGGTTCGGCAGGGCGGGCAACACGTCCTGGACATTTTCTCGGAACTGGGAAGAGAACTGGTTAACTTGGTTCTCTCTTGTTAAGTCTTGACTTCCAAACTCAAAGATGGCTTCATTCTCTCTCTTTCCCTTAAATGTGCAGTCTGGCCCATATTAATGGAGGAATGGGATGATGGGTGGATAGAAGGAGAGAGAGATGGATTATTGGATAGATGGGTGAGTGGAAGGAAGGTAGATGGGTGGGAATATGAATAGAAAGCAGGATGGAGGGATGAACAAGTGGGTGGGTAGGTAGAAAAAAGAGAAGAGAAATCAATGGATGGATAGATAGAGGGAGAGATGGATGGATGGACCTTTGCATGGAAGAACGGATTGATGGATGGGTGGATGGACCTCTAGATGTATCGATGAATGGGTGGAGGGAGGGATGAATGGACCTCTGGATGAATGGATGGGTTGACGGATGGGTAAATGGATGGATGGATCAATGGATGAATGGATGGGCCTCTGGATGGATGAATGAATAGATGGATGGGTGGATGACTGGATAGGTGGATGAATATATTTATAGGTGAATGGAAGGAAGGAGGGATGAGAAGGTGAACAGAAGGGCAGAGAGATGGGTGAGTGAATGCAGAGGAAGGATGGCTAGATGGATAGGTAGATAGGAAGCTGTGTGGGAGGATGGAAGAGATGACAAATGTTGAGTGGGTAAGTGGACTGGAGTGTGGATGTATTCTTAGTTTCCTCTGTGTGTTCACCCACTTCTGCCTTTTTCCATCCCATCTACAAAACCATGGTTAGTGATTATGGGTCCCCTTCTCCGTCGATGGTGGGGATAACAGCACACTCTGCTCTCTCTGATCTGGCTCTAACAGATTGGTTATCTTTTCAGGGTCCCAGGGAGGAGCAGCAGAGTCAGAGAGCAGACCAGCAGTATCCTTGAGCTCCCACCCAGGGAACTGGGAGGGAGGAGGTGGCAAGGGCAGCTGCCAGATAAATCTCTCTGGGTCTGGCTCCTGGGTAAGAAGTTGGACCTGACCTTGGGTGGGCGTCACCCACATCATTGCCCAAAGTGGTGTTTTTCCCTCAACCTCTGTCCCAGACATGGCTGATGTCACTGGGCTTTGTAGAATTTGACCTTTTGGGAGATGAGAGTAAAGAGACAATTTCCAGGATGTGCTGAACCAACAGAGTGGGGCAGGGTTCTGATCAACCCTTCCCACCCCATTCCTCAGCCCTTGGCCCCTGGGACTCCATGGAGGGGGGTGCTCACCTTAGCCAGGGTCTCTGCCTGCTTGGGGCTCAGGTCTCCAACTCGGCCGCTCATGGTCCTGGCTGAGCTTGAGGGTCAGGTGGCCGCTGTAGAAAGTGGCCCAGCCTAGACTGTCAGCCTCAACACAGCCAGGACCTTTTGCCCCAGCTCCTGGGCGCCGCTCCAGGCACCGCCTCCAGGGCTGACTGTTTGGATTGCACATTACATAATTGGGATTAAGTGAGATCCTGTGCTTGGCTTTGGGACAGGTCTGGGGAGCAGGTGGGCACAGGAAGGCAGACCAGAGGTCCCATGCCAGGTGGAGGTGGCTGGGAGGGATGGATCCTGGCCTCTGTGGCCTGGGGGCCCAGGGTGGGTGCATACAGAGCCCCCTCTCAGTGCTTCCAGGCCTCTGGTGACCACTGCCCTGGAGAAGGCGGGGAGTTTCAAGGAGAACGAAGCCCCTCCTCATGGGTACATCTTCTCCCTGAGCTTCAGTCTCCCCTGAGAATGTCAGGCAGCAAGGCAGAAATCAAAGGGCCTAGGAAGCTTCTAGGCTTCCTTTGTCCCCTTCCATAGATGACCCTCTAGCTCTTTCTCTCCCAGGTGGATGTCCCTGTCTCACCAGGGCCTGGCTCACAAAGGTGTTTCTTGGGATTTGAACCACCTTACATTCTACTGCTAGATGAGCCAGCAAGGCCCAGCCCTGTTTCCCATGTCCCTATAAAACCTCCCTTTCAAGATGGCATCTGAGGGTCACATGTGTCATTTGTAAAACAGGGCCAACAGCATTTGCTCTACCCTCCTGCAGATGGAGAGAAGATCTAATGAGATATACAGACCATCAAGGGTTGGCACGTCTAAGGGATGATTGTCTTCCAGCTCTCAGAAGTTTTGATAAGGGAGATTCCTTGTTATCAATGACTGTCTATAAAGAAACCCTCAACCAGAGACCACCGCATGCACCTTGTCCAGGACTCAAGGGAATCTGCATGGGCTGAAATCATCTCTGGGTTAGCCTTGGTCTGCAGAGCCAAGCTAGCCCAGGCCACTCTGACTTTCACTCTCCTAGGTGCCCGGCTCTAAGGGTACCTAGATACCCACCCCTGAGCTATCATGAACCTCTGTTCTGGGCCATTTCTGAGCCTCATTTGGTGAGCAAATGTAGCTTGGTACCAGCCACTGCCCTGGCATCTTTCTTGATCTGAGTCCCTAATAAAACTGGGTTCAGAAGAAGGAGGGGCCACCTCTGGCCACTTCCCTCTCTCTCTTCTCTCTCTCTCTCTGAGGCAGCTGCTGTGTCACTCAGCAGCAGTTAGGTAACTCTCCACACCCGGGGCCCACCCCATTTCACATTCCAGCCTCAATTTCTGCAAAGCCTGGGCAGCATCCACACCTACTTCCTGCCGAGCTGGTGGCCTGCAGAGATCGACTTCCACCCCTCCCTCTCATTATCTCCTAATCCCCCCTGTTTCTCACCAATCTCTTTTCTCACCTTAATCCCTCCATGTGAGGCACCCCCATTACTCTGGGGACATCAAAGGCTGGGCAGAGAAGGCGTGGAGGAGGGCTAGTGGAGGAGGGTTAATTGTTCCAAGGGCTGTGGGCCTGCAGGGACATCCCTACGCACTTTTTCTGACCAAGTTTCTGAGCAACCTACTTTGTACGTGAATCATCACTTGGTCTATTGTTGTTGTTGTTGTTGTTGTTAGGTGCTGTCGAGTCGGTATCCGACTCATAGTGACCCTCATAGGGTTTTCAATGGCTGACTGTTTTGGGATTGCCTCAGGAGTGGATTACCAAGTCCTTCTCCCATTTTTGCGGTGCTGGGAATTGAACTCAGGACCTCAGAGACTGCAGAGCAGTGCTCTACCAACTGAGCTAAATCCCAGCCCACTTGGTCTATAGCATCAGCCAATAGAACTTTCTGTGATGAGGGACATGCTTCACATATGGCCTGTCTTATTTGACACATTTGGTCCTGTCTAGTTACACATGAAGGGCTGGGATTTAACTCAGTTGGTAGAGCACCGCTCTACAGTCTCTGAGGTCCTGGGTTCAATTCCCAGCACAGCAAAAATGGGAGAAGGAGTTGGCAATCCACTCCCGAGGCAATCCCGAAACAATCGGCCATTGAAAACCCTATGAGAGTTGCTATGAGTTGGACATGACTTGATGGCACTTAACAACAACAAGCCACATGTGAAATATACTTAGTGCAACAGAGGAACTGAGGTGTTTTTGTTGTTGTTTGTTTGCTTATTTCTTGTGGTACTTAAGGGTTGAACCCAGGGCCTCACTCATGCTTTGCAAGTGCTGCACCACTGAGCTGCCTCTTCAGCCCAATTTTTTTTTAAATCTTGAGGCAAGTTCTCACTAAATTATACAGGCTGCCTCTGGCCTGGAATCTATGATCTTCCTGTCTCCTCCTCCTGAGTCACTGGGATTATTGGTGTGATACACTGCATCTGTCTTGGAACTGAGGTTTAAATTGAAGTGAATTGTGGCCAGGCATGGTGGCATATGCCTGTAATCCCAGGACTCAGGATGCTGAGGCAGGAGGATCATGAGTTTGAGGCCGGCCTGGGTTACATAGTAAGACCCTGTCAAAAAAAAAAAAAAAAAAAAAAAGAGAGAGAGAGAGAGAGAGAGAGAGAGAGAGAGAGAGAAAGAAAGAAAAGAAAAGAAATTGAGTTATGATTAGTTTTACTTTAAATTTTCCCCTGTGCTTGGTGGCTTATATATTACACAGTGCAGGATGATCACTTTTATCAAAAACTTATTATATGCCAGGTCTTATTGTAAGTGCATTGTCCCTTTTAAACATCAGAACATTCCTAGAGGGTAGGTACCATTGTTCAGCCCATTTTATAGATGAGCAAAGTGAGGTATAGAGTTCTTATGTAACTTATCTAGGGCTGAGCTCTGCTCCTCTGCTCCTTGGCTGTTAGTCTGTCCCACAGTCTCAGGTCCAGGACCTTCTCCCTGATTAGGAAGAGGACTCAGCACAGAGGTCACCCCAATGGGTTGCATATGGCACCTGTGCCAGGTTTTGACCAAAAGAAGGTTGTTGATTAGCAGAGAACTGAGTAGTGGAAAGGGCAACATAAGCAGAGGATGGCGCAGCAGAGATGGCAGGGCTGCATAATATGTTGGTCAGCTATTTGCTGCTATGAAAAAGTTGTTGCTGTTGTTGTTAGGTGCCATCGAGTCGGTATCTTACTCATAGCGACCCTCTGTACAACAGGGGAAACACGATTGTCAGTGCTTCTCTGCTGTTCATAGGGTTTTCAATGGCAGATTGATTTTTGGGAGGGGGTTGCCAGGTCCTTCTCCCAAGCCTACAGCTTCTGGTGTCCCCAGGTGGTCTCCCATCCAGGTACTAACCAGGCCCGACCCTGCTTAGCTTCCGAGATCTGACAGGATCGGATGCCACAGGGCTACAGCTGCAGGCATGAAAAAGTACCTGTGATAAAGAGAGGAAACTTTAGGGAGGAAAAAGTTTCTGTGGGCTCTTGGTTCCAGAGGTTTCAGTCCATGGTGGGCTGGCTCTATTGCTTTCAGGCCTATGGCAAGGTAAAAACATCATAGTGAAAAGGCCTGGTGGAGGGAAGCTGCTCACCTCACAGCAGCCAGGAAGCAGAGAGAAAGAGGAAAGGACAAAATATGCCTTTCAAAGACTCTCCCACAGCGATCCACCTCCTCCAACTAGGCTCCACTCCTAAGAGCCCATTCAGTATGAATTCACCAATGGATTAACACATTGATGAAGTCAGCACCCTCATGATCCAATCATCTCTCAATAGTGCCACCGGCTGGGAACCAAGACTTCAACACATGAGCCTTTTGGGGGACACTTGGTATCTAAACTACAGCAGACAGTGAGAAGTATGTGGAGGAGGTGGCAGTAATATTACAAGCCTCCGCCTGCATGGAGCTCTCGGCCTCCCATTTGTTGGGCATTTCCTCTGTGCTACGAACTTTGCATCATTTTCAAATCATTTGGAAGAAGATATGGGCATTTCTGGGCTGGGATCTAGCTCAGTTGGTGGAGTGCCACTCTATAGTCTCTGAGGTCCTGAGTTAGATTCCCAGCACTGCAAAAATGGGAGAAAGACGTGGCAATCCACTCCCAAGGCAATCTTGAAACAACCCGCCATTGAAAACCCTATGAGGATCACTATGAGTCAGACACGACTCAACTGCATCTAACAACAACAACAACATGGGCATTTCCATTTTAGAGCCAAAAAAATAGTGCTCAGAGAGATAAAGAAACATTTTTCTGATTCTGAGGTCACACAGCCAGAATCTGAACTCCAGCCTGTTTGATTCTTGTGCCTGCACCAGAACCCTAGCAATCCTGCCTTCCCTTAGAGGGCTTAACATTGTGCCTGGACCATAGTAAGCGCCCAATAAATGGTCTAAAGCATCATCACAGGTTAGGAAGCCGGGATCATCTCCCTCTGGGCTGCAGGGTGTCTTGGCCTCAGCAGGATTCATTTTCCTTCCGTTGAAACAAAGGCCCTGGGAAGGAATCTGGCCCTGCTCACACACCCAGCACACACCTTCTTTAAACAAGGCCCCCAGGGTTTGTTTGGCAACTTGTTTGCCAAGCTCTCAGGAGACAATGGGGACAAGCAGAGCACAAACAACCGCTCACAGAGGGGTAACTGGGCTGCCGCACCACACTCTAGAGCCCCCCTTCCCTGGGGTTGCCAGGACGTGTGAAAGGCTGGCCCTTGGCCCAAGGCCCCAACGTCCACACATTCCTGCCCACCTTTCAGAGGGCGATAGGCAGGAAGAAAGGAAATAGAGGACCTTGCACCAGCCACCTCCCAGCTACCTGTGATGCAGGTATCAATGGGAGGCTCCTGTGGGCCAAAGGCCTTGGTCTGGGGGTCAGTGCTTCCTGGATGGATAAGGCTCTGACAAACAGCACACTTGCTGGAAGGAAGCGGGATTAAAGTCACTCCTCACTTCTACATTCATCCAGGACGAATGATAAGACTGTGTGAGAATTCTGCTCCCTTACCAAGACCCGGAGCCTAAATGTCTAACATTTTGAAATGCCTGCCTTTGAGCCCAGTCCTTTGAAGACACTGGGACTCCATGAACCCCTTTTGGGCACAGGCCTAAGATGTAAAATGTTTCTTTCCTACCCCATCATAAAGGACAATGTGACCTTGGATCTGGGCAGCAGTGGCCTTTACTACTGCCTGCCTTCACACCTGGAAGGTGTACTCTCTTTATAATCTATATCTTTAATAAACTTTGCCTATATTCTATACTATAATTTCTATGTCTCTTATAATTTCTTTTATATGGGGAAACAGAGATGTAGGTAGTTGTTGCTAGGGAGAGACCTGCGCTCCAGAGCCACATTTCCTTCTGTAAATCTGCTTCTTGCGTCTCTACCCCCACCTACACACACACACACACACACACACACACACACACACACACACACACGTACACACTCTAAAGCATGTGCTATCTTTCTCCTTTATGTAAGGAACTTCAAACTGCTTCACTTTCTTACTGACTCATCCTAAATTTCTTTTTTGTGAGAGTCCAGGATCCAGCATCAGATCTGAGTGGAGATCCCAAGAAGGAGAACTCCTCAGGGCAGGCAGTAAGGTGGGAGTACAGCACCTCCATACCCACTGCAACACTTTCCATAGGTGGATTGTTCTAGAACCAGTTGAGTGAGTACAGTTGGGGGATAGAGGGATGCAAGAGCCTCATCACAGAGTAAGTGTTGCTGCGAAGAGGCAAGCATAGGGGAGTTCAGACCACAAAAAGGGGAGGTAAAAAGCGGAAGTGGAAAGGGAGTGGGGATGCCCCTGAGTTCTAGTGGTTCTCTCAGGCACACCCTAGGGCACTTGATTTGCCAGCTTTTACCCTTGGGCAGTTTTGTCTTCTTAATTATTGTTGTTGTTATTATTATTATTATTATTATTGTTATTGTTATTGTTATTTTCTGGTGCTCGGGATCAAACCCAGGTCTCAGCATGCTAGGCAAGCACTATATCACTGAGCTAGCAACCCTGTGTACACCAGGATGAAACTCCCTGACACTGTGCCATGCTCAGCACTTTGTCAGTGCTCCTCTGCTATTCACAGGGTTTTTGAAGGCTGATTGTTTTGGTAGTGGGCTGCCAGGTTCTTCTCTTATTTTTGCAGTGCTGGGGATTGAACCCAGGGCTTTAGAGCGCACACAGCAGCACTCTACCAACTGAGCTAAACTCCAGCCCTAAAATGTATAATTTAGTGATTTTTAGTGTGTTCATAAGGTTATGTGCCACCATCACTACTACCTAATTGCGCTGTTGTAACGACTCAAAGGCAGCTTTTACTAAAAAGCCCTGACTCCTCCCTTGGGCCTGCAGATACCTGATGGGTATCGACAAACAGGGTAAAATGTTGGCATCTCTGCCTTCATTTTGTATCTATTTCCTTCGCTAACTTCAACTTTGGGTCAGAGTCCCACTCAACTCTGCCTATAGACAGGGTAATCATTTAAGGAATGCCTAAACACTAGTTATAAGAGGTCGATGAGTCCTAAATTTACCTAACATCTCTTGCCCTTCAAGAGTGAAGATTCCAAGAGTAACTAAGATATTTTTAAGATTCCAGGACTAGTGAGCCTTGAAGGTAGATCACCCCATGATGGCGCTGCCTCCCTAGATGAGAGCTATAACCCAAGATGGGAGTTGAGGCTGCCCAGTTTAGGAGGGGCAATTGTCTCAGATCAGGAACCAAATTACCCCCTCTAGCAATCCCAATTTCCTTAGAACCAGAAGGACCTTGCAGAACCAGACTTGAGAAAATGATCAGCCAGACCACAGTTCGGCCAATGCTGCTTAACTATGCAGACTTCTTGCCCTCAGGACCCACTGCTTTAGTTTCTTCCCTGCATAACTTTGTTAGCCCCTTGAAGACAGGCACTTGGGATGCTGGTCCCCCTGCTTCCCAGTGTGGTCACACTGAATCATAAATTCCTTTCTTACTTCACCCTCACTTTCTCCATTTGCTTTTTGGGGTGAGTGGTTGGACCCAGTTTGTTGGGACCTCTGGCCTGGGAGTCCAATAACATTATCTAATTTACATCACTTCCATACACCCCTCAAAACCTGGGCCCGTCAGCAGCCATTCTTCATTTTCCCATCCTTTGCTTCAGACCCTTGTGACCACTGATGTACTATCTTTTCTATTCTATTCTATTCTATTCTATTCTATTCTATTCTATTCATTTCCTTATTCTTGATATTTCTTATGAATGGAACCCAAAAAGCATCTGGCCTTTTGTCACTGGTTTCTTTTACTTAACATGATGTTTTTAAGTTTCACTCAAGTTGTAGTAGGTATCAGTAGGGTGGTGTACCACATAACAACATTTTGGTCAACCATTGACTGCATATACCGCAGTGGTCCCATAAAATTATAATGGAGCTGAAAAATTCCTGTAGGCTGGTATTTTTACTGCACCTTTTCTATGTTTAGATCAGTTTAGATACACGAATACTTACCATTGTGTTCCAGCTGTATTCAGTACAGTATCATCAATGCAGTCAGTTTGTAGCCTACTAGTGACAGGCTATAGCCTAATTTTTTAGCCTATGTGTGTGTAGGATTATATCATCTAGGTTTGTGTGAATGTGCTCTATGACATTTGTACAACAAAACGCCTAATGATGCATTCCTCAGAATGTATCCACACATTAAGTGATGCAAGACTGTACTTCATTCCTTTTTATGGATATATAATATTTCACTACATGGATACACTACATTTTGGTTATCTGTTCATTAGATGATGGACAATTGGGTTGTTTCCACTTTTTAGTTATTGTGAAGAATGCTGCAATGAACATTTGCTGTACAAGTTTTTGTGGGAACATGTATTTTCCAATCCCTTGGATATATCCTTAAGGCTGGAATTTTGCCAGGCATGGAGGTACATGCCTATAGTCCCAGCAACTAAGGCTGAGGCAGAAAGATCATGTGTTCAAGGCCAGAGGCAGCCTGTGTAACTTAGAGAGATGCTGTCTCAACATAAAAAATAAAAATAAAAAAAATGGCTAAGGGTGTAGCTCAGTGGTAGGATGCTTGGAAAGTATGGGCAAGGCCCCGGGTTCAACCCCCAAGTACAGCCAAACAACAACAACAATAACAAAATATGGAATTCTGGGTGGTATGGTAACTCTCTTTAATCTCTTTGAGGAACTGCCAAGTTGTTTTGTAAAGTGGCTACACTATAGTACGTTTCCATTGACAATGACTAGTTTCTTCACATCCTCACCATTTGTCATTTTCCATTTTTAAAAACAAATTATTATTATTCTAATCATCCTAATAACTCTCAAGTGGTATCTCATTGTGTGTTTGTGTTTTTGTGTATTTGTGTTTTGTGGTGTGGGGATCAAACCCAGGGAATCAGTATATGCTAAGTAAGCACTCTACCAATTGAGCCATGCCCCCAGCCCCTCATTGTGGTTTTTAATTGCATTCTCTAATAACTTAAAGGAGCTGTGTTGCCAACTCAGAGGTCTTTGGGGTTCTCCTCCAGTGGGAGTCTTGATTTCTTGGTGGCTGTTATACTTCCTGGTAAAGATATCAGCAATAGCAGTATCATCAACATCATTGTCATCAAAAAGAATGAAACATTCAGGAGTAACTTTAAACATGGAAGTACAATACTTGTACACTGAAAACTACAAAATACTATAGAGAACATAC
This sequence comes from Pedetes capensis, assembly GCA_007922755.1. NCBI lineage: Eukaryota > Metazoa > Chordata > Mammalia > Rodentia > Pedetidae > Pedetes > Pedetes capensis. Next base: position 71,241 of record VMDO01009793.1, read on the forward strand.
AAACCTGCTATTATAAGTGAAATTGTTTTAATTTCATTTTAGATTTTTCATTGACAATGTATAGAAACATGACTGATTTTTGTATACTCATCTTGTATCCTGCAAACTGTTGAACTTGTCTGATAGGTCAAATAATTTTTTGTTTGATTCTTTGTTTAGCTTCATCTCCCCTTATAATCAGAAAATGAATTGAGTATGATAATGATGACCATGATGTTGATGATACTACTGTTGCTGATGGCTTTGCCAGGAAGTATCAACAGCCACCAAGAAGTTAAGGCTCCCACTGGGGGAGTTGGCAACATAGCTCCTGTTCAGGTTTGTAGGCTCTTCTCATAAGATACTCTGGCTGCTTATCATAGGGTTGTTATGGTGATGAGAGTATTGCAAAGGCAAGCAAAGAATGCTGCAAAGCAGAAGAGGTTCTAACTTACATGCTACCTAAGGATGGAGCTGGTACATCCCGTCCCATAATGAATGGGGCACCCTCAATCTTATGGAGTATCCCAAGTGCTTCACACCAAACTTAGGTCTACTTCATTAGGGAGCCATCCTTAGGGAGCTTGGAGTGGCCAAGATGACTGGGAGAGGACAGGGACTGGGAGTGACCACACAAAAACAACTCAAGTACCTATAATTCTTTTCCCAACACTAAGCAAATAATACCCAGGTCATTTAGAAATGTATGATGTTATAACACCATATGAAATGTGTGGGGCTGGGTTTGAATACTAGCTTCACCTCTAATGTGATCCTGAGTCTCAGTTTTCTCACCTGTAAGTAGCCTATAAGGCTCTAGGGATGACCGACAGAGGATTGAGTGATGCTTCCACCTAGCACATGATATGCCATCAATACTGTTGGCTTTTACTGATATTATTGGGGCAGTCCCCCAGTCTGCCATATACTCCAGGACAGAGCTAGGCAAGCCCATTCTTTCTGGCTCTTTGTTTCTTGATCTGTGGCTGCCCTGCTCAATCTTGTCCTTGGGTGTCCCTGCAGTGCTGAGTCATGCTGCCACACTCTGCCATTTGGCTGTGCTTCTGGTATGACCTCTACTTTTACTTCCTGGTATGTTCACCCTGAACTCCAGGCCAGGAAAGGCCAGGGAGGCTGCTGTGGTTTGGATGAGGGTCTCCCAAAGGCCTATGTGTTAAAAGACTTCATCCTTTTGGTGGCACTGTAGGGGGTGGTAAACAGCTCAGGAGGTGAGGCCTAGTGGGAGGCTGTTAGATCATGGGAAGGAAGATGGACTCTCGCCAGCAAGCAACAGAACCAGAATGGAACTGAGGTTGTGCAATGGGCACTTGAACTGCTTTTACTAAAAAGCATTGACTCCTCACTTGGATGCACAAGTATTCTGCTCCGGAACCCCAAGGGACATCAGAAGGTCTCTAGTCCTTGTGCTAAACCTGCAGTCATCTTGAATTTGGGAAACATTGATCAATAAACATCTTTTTAAGGAACTAAAACTACTCCCCAAGCTATGACAGTGATAATAACCAGAACAACCCTGCAGAGCCAGAGCTGACATAATGGTCACCCAGACCACACACTGCCTCATGATGCAGGCCTCTTGCCCCACCCCCAACTCATCCTCTACTTAAACCTAAAGCTCATGTCCGTTCCCAGAAGATAGACTTGGGGTCCCTGGACTCCTTTATCTGTTTCTCTTCTCAATATGCACATTGGTTGAATCACTTTCCTCTGTTTTCAGCATTACTTGTCTCTTTAATTGGGGTGTTGGGGATGGATGGCTGAGCTTAGTCTTTTGGGACTCTGGGAACCAGAGATTTACCCTGAAACTTACCCAATTGGACCACCTCTTTCTGCCACTCAGGGTGGCCTCAAACAATCTGGGCCTGGTGAGTTTGGCCTCTCAGGACCCAACCTGTCTGTAAAGCCGTCCTTCTATGTTGTCGTTGTTAGGTGCCATCAAGTTGGTATCTGACTTATAGCGACCCTATGTACAACAGGCGAAACACTATTGTCAGTACTTCTCTGCTGTTTATAGGATTTTCAATACTGGATTGATTTTTGGGAGCAGGTTGCCAGGTCCTTCTCCCAAGCCTACAGTATCTCGTGTTGCCAGGAAGTCTCCCATCCAAGTACTAACCAGGTCCGTCCCTGCTTAGCTTCTGAGATTGTGTGCCACAGGGCTGTGGCTCTCCATGGTCCTCATGGGCAGAGGTATAGTCTGCCCAACACTACCCCCTGGTGGATGAAGGCAGAGGTCACTATAACCACCAGAGCATCTCAGCTCCAAGCTGGCCCAGGTGCTGGCTCTCTGCAGCCATCCAGCCTGTCCCCTCCCGCTTTCCCTGGGGACAGACAGATTCAGGTTCACATCCTACCTAGCCCTCTTTATGTGGTATTATAGGACAAGTTACTTCCTGCCCCAAACCTCCCTCTCCTCATTTGTAACCTGGGGAGGCTGCTTCCTGCCTCAGATTGTGCTGAGCACATGGTAGGTGTTCAAGAGTGAAGCCAACACTATCACGCCCCACCGAGGACAAGCATCAATGCTTTGTTGTTGTTGTTGTTGTTGTTGTTGTTGCTGTTTTATATTTTAAAATATTTTTATTTAAGCAAGGGATATTCTGGACAAAAGAAAGTGAGATAAAACAATACCCTCTATCACTTTAAAATATTTCCACTGGTATTTATATGTGTTATGTATATAACTATATAGATGAATGAACTTATAGACACCTATATGGTCTATCAATATTAACATAATTGTAAGTAATACAATTATATGTACAATTTGAGAAAGGGAGAGAGAGGTACCTTATCCAATTAAGTATCAATGTTTAAGCAGCTTCTCCAGACCCTGGGTCTTCCCCCAACCCCAGAAACCCCACACCTCCCTCTGTCCCACTATGTGGCCCCCATCCCATACCAGCCCTTCCTGGCAGGGTCCACAAGCCCACACCAACATTCTCTTCCCAAGAGGCAGAGCCAGGTCACCTGAGTGCCTGTTCCAGTTCTGCTGTTGGACAACAAGGCTTTGGCTGAGACATTCCCTCTTGCTGAGCCTCAGTTTCCTGGCCTATAAAATGGGGTCATCATCCCTGCCTGCTCCAGGCTGGCAAATAAGGGGGCTGTGCAAACTGTGGAGTGTTGTACCAGGGGGCTCTGCTGAAGACCTGCCTGGATACTCTGCAGCACTGTGTCCCCTCTGGCCTGTTCTTCTTGGAAGGTGAGCTGGGCTGAGGTAGAGATCAGGTAGATAGGGGACCGTTTCTAACTGCCATCAACATATCCTATAATCACCCCCCCACACACACACACACACCTGCTTCCCTTCAAAGATTGTGGGGACTTCTATGAAGAGATGGGTTGGGAAGGGCAGGTCCTGCCTCTATTCTCTGGAGAGAAAAGGCCTCAGTTATTCCCATGCCCCATTTTTCTCTTTTTTTCTTTCTTTCTCTTTCTTTTCTCTTTCTTCCTTTTTTCCTTTTCTTTCTTTCTTTTTCTTTCTTCCTCTTTCTCTCTCTCATTTCTTTTTTTCTTTTATCTTTTATCTTTTTTTTTTTTTTCCAAAAAGGGCTTGCTATGTAGCCCAAGCTGGCCTTGAACTCATGATCCTTCTGCCTCTGCCTGGCCAAGTGCTGGGAGTACAGATGTGTGCCCCATGCCTGACTCCAATGCCTCATTTGGAGCAAAAGTTTGAATCTGTGGCCTCCTGCCAAAACCTTGCCATTTTTTCCCCCTGACAAACAGCAAGGCTGTTTTGTAACCTGCATTGTAACACATTTTATTAACAACCACCTAACATGTGGATAGTTGTTAGGGAAGATAGAAATAGTCAACACTGAGGAGTCAACAGCAGCGCCACCCAAGGCCAGGGAGGCTCTGCCACCTTTCCTCTGGCCACAAATGTCCCATGGCCTTCCATACCTACCCTCAGTCTAAAGAGGCTCACCTACATCTGGTCACCTCCCTACCCCGTTCAGTGGCCTCTTCCTAAAGCTAAGCTCATCTGACACCCCCGCTCAGGTTTCTTTATGGGCTTGCTATGTAGCCCAAGCTGGCCTTGAACT
>VMDO01009794.1:0-75123 GCA_007922755.1 Pedetes capensis
AAAAAAAAAAAAAAAAAAAAAAAAAAAAAAAAAAAAAAAAAAAAGCGAAAAGGATGTGGCAAATGGAGGGCATCTAACAACAATAACTACTGTTATGCTTTGTAAGATAATAACAATAAATTTTACAAATCAATGCAAAAGGGAAAAAATGTCAAAAGACTACAGATCACTTCCCCTAAATCTAGAATACTTCACAAATCTTAGTCTTTAAAATTAAAATAAAAAGAACCATTATTTCATTCAAGAAATAAATACTTAATGAGAGCCCATCACAGTGGGGCACACCTATAATCCTACCAATTCGGGAGGCCAAGGAAGGATTGCAAGTTTGAAGCCAGAGGCAATCAGCACAACTTAGCAATGAGACCCTGTCCCAAAATAATAAATGAGCTCAGGATATAGCTCACTGATAAAGCAGTTGCCTAGCATGTGTAAGGCCCTCAATTTAAATCTCTAGAACTGGGGGAGGAGGGGAGGAAGAAAGAAGAGAAAGAGAGAAAGAGAGAGAGAAACTTAATGAGTGTATCATCTGCCTAAAGCTGGGTTGAAGGGTTGTTGTTGTTGTTGTTGTTGTTGTTGTTAGGTGTGGTGGAGTCGGTATCCGACTCATAGCGACCTTCATAGGGTTTTCAATGACTGACTGTTTCGGGATTGCTTTGGGAGTGGATTGCCAGGTCCTTCTCCCATTTTTGTGGTGCTGGAAATTGAACTGGGGACCTCAGAGACTACAGTGCAGTGCTCTACCAACTGAGCTAAATCCCAGCCCGGGTTGAAGGGTAGCATGAAGATTTCTAACCTCTCTTCTCCCTTCCATCTTCCAAACTCTATACAGCAGCACTAATACAAAAGCCTCTAGTCACATGTGGCTATTTACATTTAAATTAGTTAAAATGAAATAAAATTTAAAATTAAGTTCCTCTGTGACACTAAAAACATTTTAAGTACTCCATAGCCATATTGAATAGGGCAGATAGAGAATACTTCCATCACTGAAGAAAGCTATTAGACAATGCTGCTATATTTTAACACTAGAAATTTACTGATAATCAAAAAATCTTAAACATAAAAAACATTTTAAAAACTGACTATTCTTTTAAAGTCATCTTATTTCTATGAAACTACAGTTCATCAGTAGTACTTAAAAGGTTCTTGTTCTTTAAAAAATATAAATATCAAAAATTGTTGCCAGGTGCCATGGCGCAAGCCTATTATCCCAGCTACTCGGAAGGCTAAGGCAGGAGGCTCACAGGTTTGAGGCCAGAAGGTAGCCTGCACAACCTAACAAGACCCTATCTCAAAACTTAAAAAGGGAGGGGAGCTGGGGGTATGGCTCAGGCTTGGAGCACTTGTACAAAAGCACCTAAATTCAGCCTGCAGTACTGCAAAATTAAAAGTGGGGGGAGAGACATGGAGAAGGAAGGAAGGGAGGGAGGGAGGAGGAAGGGGAGGAGAAACGAAAAGAGAAAAGAACGAAATTGTTCACTGTCTCCTATGTTCCACTGTTGTAATGGTTTGAATATAAAATGTCTCACAAAGGTCATATGCTTTAATGTTCAGTCCCCAGTTGGTGGCAGTGTATGTGGTTGTTATTAGGTGCCACAATGTCAGATCTGGACTCATAGGGTTTTCAAGGGCAGATTCTTTGGGAGTGGATTGCCCCATTCTTCTCCTGTGTCTGTGGTGCTGGGGATTAAACCTGGGTCCTCAGAGAGTGCAGAGCAGCACTATACCCACTGAGCTAAACCCCAGCATACTGTGTGTGGAGGTGGGAATCTAGCTTTGAGGAAGTAGCTCCCTGGGGGTGGGCTTTTAGAGGCTTTTACCCCAGACTCTCCACCAAGGTCTCTCTGTATCTCCTGTTCCACTATACCACAGACCCATCCATCTTTCCTACTACCACAACTTGCCATCATTATGCAATGAACCTGTAACTTATCCAATAAACGCTTTTCTCCATAATCTTGTTTTGATTGTTTTTTCTGCTACAATGACAACTGACTAATACACCTACCAAAAGCCATCCCACACAGGACTGGAATAAAATAAAAAATAAAAAGAGGTCAAAAATAAATCAGCACAGTAATACTAAACTGCAATATAAATCATGTCATCCACAGAATGAACATACTACTCCTTCTTGGGGGCATCAATTTTAGTTGACAGTACTTTAACACATTATTGACCAGTCACAAATAAACTCATGTTTTCAAGTCCAAATGTTATTGACCGGTAACAACTGCAATCTTTAAAACTAGGAGTAACATAAGATTTTGTAAAAACTTTCTTGATCATGTTTACTTTATTATTTAAAAAAGGGCTTTCTAGATAATAAGGTTTTTAGCACAATTTTAGTATTGCAAAAATTTCAAACAATGATGCACTGCAACGGTGAAGAATTTTTTAATGAATTATATGCAGATGCTTTGACGGTCCAATTGACCACAAAATATATAGCAGTGATCTGGAAGACAACAGTTTTTTGGAAGATAGTTATAATGGTATTAAAAAGTAGTATTCTTTTTGATCAATTGTGCTTTATTCAATGTATTTAAATTTCACTATAACTACAATTTACAAAATAAAATACAATTTTTTCTAGAAGTTGTTAGAGAATGAATAATCAAAGATAATGCAGCACAGAACCTGGCACTTCCTCCAGCACTTCTAAGAGTTCCTTAAGGGAGATTCACCTTATAGGCTTTCTAGAAAATTTGTTGTTAGGTGCCACCAAGTTGGGTCTGACTATAGTGACACTATGTACAATAAATGAAACACTGCCTGACAATGTGCCATGCCCAGCACTATTGTCAGTGCTTCTCTGCCATTCATAGGGTTTTTCATGGTTGATTGTTTTTTGGGAATGGGCTGCCAGGTCCTTCTCCCAAGCCTACCGCACCCAGTGTTCCCAGGCAGTCTCCTATCCAAGTACTAACCAGGCCCGACTCTGCTTAGCTTCTGAGATCTGATGAGATCAGACACCAGGAAGCTATGGCTGCAGGCCACATTTTAGAAAAAATAATCACTGGCATAAAAAGCATCCCGCTAGAGCATGCAGAGTATGCTCTTCAAAAGGAAAGCAGAATAAAACTAGATATAATTTGCAAAACTTGTTTATCATACCAAAAATAATTATTAAAAATTATATAGAAGACATGTACAAAGGTTCATTTCAATACATTATGTACAAATAAAGTACACTGAAGTTTATTTAGATTATTTCATTTTTATATTTAACTGTGGAAACATAGCCAGTGACATGGAATTGTTGTTGTTGTTGTTAGGTGCCGTCGAGTGGAGTCCGACTCATAGCGACCCTATGTACAGCAGATCGAAACACTTGCCGATTCTGTGCCAGGCAAACCATCTTATTTATGTTTAAGCCCATTGTTGCAGACACTGTGTTAATCCATCTGGTGGAAGGTTTTCCTCTTTTCCGTTGACCTGCCACTCTTCCAAACGTGACGTCCTTCTCCAGGGATTGTTCTCTCCTGACTACATGTCTGAAATATGTAAGATGCAGTTTGGCCATTTTTGCTTCCAAGGAGCACTCTGGTATAGCTTTTGCCTAAAGTTGCCAGTCAACAATGTGTTAAAATACTGTTTACAGCAATAAAAGATCACAAAATGCAAAATTCCTACAAATCAAAAAGAATAATAAAACCTTATACAAGCCAGGTGTGGTTGCATGTCTGTAATCCCAGCACTCAGGAGGCTGAGGCAGGAGGATTAATGAAAATTCTAGGCCAGCCTGTTTTACTTAGTGAGTTCCAGGACAGTCTGGACTATATAAAGAGACGCTGTTTCAAAAAATTACCAGGAGAAAGAAAACACACACACACACACACACACACACGCACACACACGCACACACACACCTTGTAAGCATAAAGGACTTTCTAATTTATAGCAGGCACAATTTAGGCTACACCTCTAGATTTTTGTGTATACTCATCAAATTTATTTCTGTCACTGGAAGTGCTTGGTAGAAAAACACGAGCATTTTAAATGAATTATAAATTATACATGATTTTTTTTCTTTGCAAAAATCAATTATAGCTAGGTGCGGTGGCACACACCTGTAATCCCAGAGGCTTGGGAGGTGGAGGTAGGAGAATCACAAGTTCCAGACCAGAGGCAGTCTGTATAACTTAGTGAGACCTTGTCTCAAAAAAGTAAGAAAATGGGCTGGGGGTGCAGCTCAGTGGCCCAGCACTTGCAGAGCATGCAAGCGTGAGGCCCTGGGCTCAACCCCCAGTACCAAAAAAAAACAGTCAATTATATACAACACAATTCTATAAACCAACATCGCCTTTAGAATATCTAAGGCAACAAACCTCTAGAGAGCCTAAGCTATTTCAACTTAATCTGAATGTTTTGCTTTAGACATTCTAATACATATGTAAGTATTTCTACAGCACTCCCAACTTTTTAAATTACCTAACCAAAAACACTCAAAAGAAAAAAATGTTAAATCTTAATTCAGTCACCTAGGCTATGCACCTTAAATTCCCATGCCCCTCCCCCACTCTAAGTGAACCAGGAGTCAATAAGCTTCTCATCTAGACAACTGATGCAATTTCAATAAGTGCTTATGTTAATAATTGGTTTGTATTCTCAGGAGGACTTCTGTGGCTCCACTTACATAACCCATTATGCACAGTACTGCACTATTCTCTTTCTCTAGAAAGCATTTTGAATACTTATATTTGTACAAGGTTTATTTGCTGTATTAAATAAAAAGGCTTTCTCACTCAAGCTTCAACTATTTTTCCTGCATAAAGGGAAAGGAGAGCCAATTTCTGCTACTTCAGTATGTCAAAGGCAAGTTTTTTATCTTGTTGGCAATCAACAGAGTAATGACTTAAAGCAGCGCCCCCTCCCAGGCAGCCCCCACAGTTCACGGTTTTCTCCTGGGACTCTGGTTGAGAAATATAGCCTTAAACAAATAATTTGGAGCAACTTGTATGAACTCAACTGAAAATAGTCTGAACTGTTCCTTGAAATATGCTGTAAGTATTAACTGTGAAAGGGCAAAATTCAATTCAATGGTGGTAAGAATCACCATGCAGCTCCTGTAGGGCAAAAGGGCAAAATGTATTCCAAACTGAACTTGAATATGCATAAATATATTACATGAGTACTCTCCCCCAATCCCTCAGGTACTGTTGGAACCAGATTTTGAGATTTCACAAAACCATAATCTTTTAAAAGGGAGAGGGGTACTAGGTTTGTCCAATTTTATTCTTTCTAGAACACTTAAAAAATTTAAAAAGCCCACTACCAATTACCATTACCACTATCTCATAAAAGAACTAATGTTACCATCATAGATGATACAATGTAATTTTAGAAAAATGATTATCTTTTAAATTGAACAGATTTAGCTTTATGAAATGCTGACTATGTTCTCATTTCACTCAGACAAGTGAGAACTTTGTCATGGACTGACAATACTTCACCATTCAGCTTTCAGGTATCACAGGCTTAAGTGCCTACCTCCTACGTAAAAAAAAAAAGAAAGCAACAATAGTACATGGCCAAACCAACTATTAACCTCACCAATAAAGAGAAAATGGAGACTTGGGGAGGCTCAACGACTCTCCTAAGGTCATATATCAAGAATTTTAACACAGGTTTGCATAATTCTGGTCAGAATTCCTAACCATTAGGCTAAGTTTTCTCTAAATTCTTCTAGTGGTATAAAGACCCACCATCATGCAGTCACCTTTGTGACCATGACAACCAAGGAATTTCCAAGACAGCTGGCTGGAGTAAGAGGTGTACTCCTTGACCATGGTTCAGACTAAAGTTAAATGGAACTCCTGACCTTTGCCTCATTAATACCAGGCTCACTGAAACTAAGCCAACCAGCCCAGACAAAGCACACACAAAACCCCCTGCCTCCAACAACACTGATGCAGGACTCTTTGGACATTCCCAAGTGCCTGCAATACAGTGAAAAACATTTCTAAAAAACAAAAGGAATGTATTGTCAAGAAGGAAATAAACAATTCCAAGGTAATTTCATCTAAAAATGATAAACTTCTTTTTTAAAAGTTACAACCCTAAACCTCATTCTGCAAACTATTATAATCTTTTACACATTAATACACAATTTCTCCCTATTTGAATATCTGAACAGAAACCACATGAAATTCTATAAATTTATAGCTCTTAAAGTTTCTAAAGTACACATATAATTTTCTTTTATCTATCATTATATAATAGATAAAAGTATCTTATTCTATTCCTTTAGAATAATCAGAACATTAACAATTACTCATGTTAATCGAAAGTACTCATATTGGGCTGGGGTAGAGTACCTGGAGTAGAGTACCTTGTATCGGGCTCCATGGCAGAGTACCTGTCTGGCATGCTTGAGGACCTGGGTTTGATCCCCAATTCAACAACAAAAAGGAATTATAAAAGAGACCTGGAAAATTGGCTATAAAAAGCAATATTAACAATTACTATAATAAGAGGTATTAGTATTACCTTTTAATATCTAAAGATTCTTAATACTGAAAGTAAAATCAAATTCATACACAAAAATAAGTAGAATACTATATCAAGGATTTACTTCCAAATGTTCACATATCACTTGCCAGCAAATGTCCAAAGAAAATAATCAAATATGGCTTTAAAGTAACCAAAGTCTGACATTCTGGACCAAATGAGTCTGCAAAACTTTGTCCTCTCTGAAATAGTGTAATGATGGCATAGTATTTTTGCAAGCGAAGTCAAGAAAATTTTATTTCCCAATTGGATTTTTAATGATTAGATTCTTTCTACTCCATCTGAATCTGCGGTGGGAGGAAGCTATACACAGACTATTACACTCTTTATACATTGCATAAAATAGTCTACTTAGTATTTTTTTTCTGTTCTAAACAGATGCCATCTAAACTTCACAGCTGGGAGAGAGAGAGAGAGAGAGAGAGAGAGAGAGAGAGAGAGAGTGTGTGTGTGTGTGTGTGTGTGTGTGTTTTCTTTCCACTCTACACTGTCCCTTGGCACATTCATCTCATTACACAGATTCAACTAGAGCATCTAGTTGAATAATCTATTTGTGTTATTCTCTATATCCATATTTAATATATACCTAGCTCTGACTCTCTCCTAAATTGCAAATCCACATTTCTAAAAGGCACTCAGCATTTCTAGTGTGTGGTAAGTAAATAAAACCTCAACACAACAGGCATGGTGGCACACACTTGTAATTCCAGCTACTCAGAAGGCTGAGACAGGAGGATTGCAAGGATTCAATGCCAGTCTGTCTCAAAAAAACAAACAGAAAACAAAACAATTCAACATATCCAAAATTGATCTCATTATATAATTCCTTGGCCCTATTTCTAGTACCACCATCAACATCTCCCAAACTTAGAAAGCATAACCTTCAATTTACATCTCCTATAAACCTTTCCTAACAATCCCTCCCTCTACCTACCTACTAAATCAGTTGGTAAGGCCTCATCCCATTGCCATCGCCCTCACCTAGTATTTACTATTCTGAAAGTGAGCTTGCCACAACAAACCATTCTACACACTACACTGTTAGACCTTAGTCGTTTCTCATTACCTTCCAAATGTCAAACTTCTAAATAGAGCATTTAAACATGCTTCACCATCTAACCCCAATTTAAATTTCAAAATTTAAATTGCAAAAATGCATTGCAAAAATGAACCATATATTCTAGGTAATCTAGTCCACTAACTTTTCTCTAAGTACATAATGAACTTTCCCACCTCCACACTTCTGTTAATTATCATTCTCTTTATTTAAAAGGCCTTCTTCCTCCACCTGATCCCACCCCTAATTCTCTGTTTTAGAAAAGTCTCACCCTCTGTAACATCAAACTTAGGTCTGATGGGAGTTTACTGGGAGGCAATACCATGTAATAGAAACACACAGGCTTTTGCACAGGCAGATCTAGATTGGCGCTGCTATCTGCTAACTACATAGCCAGGGGAAGTTACTTAATTTTGAGATTCAGTATGTGTCTTCAATATTAAGAAAGATGATCATATATTGTTATGAAGCTTACAAAATGTATATAAACAACTAGCATATATAACCTGGTGCCAAGTGTCCAATAAATAACAATATCAGAACTATCCTTTGTAAGTATCACTGTATCTCTACTACTTTCTGGGCTGGGATTTAGCTCAGTGGGTAGAGCGCTGCACTGCAGTCTCTGAGGTCCCGAGTTCAATTCCCAGCACCACCAAAATGGGAGAAGGGCCTGGCAATCCACTCCCAAGGCAATCCCGAAACAGTCAGCCATTGAAAACCCTATGAGGGTCGCTATAAGTCGGATACCGACTCGATGGCACCTAACAACAACAACCACTACTTTCTATGAGCACCTAAGCTAAAAACAAACTTTTTTCCTTTTATACAACCCCACACTTTTAGATCAATCTACTTGTGTGGTTAAGTATTTACATATCTTTTTGTTGTTGTTGTTTCCAAAAGTCTTTATTTTAAGAAAGGGTCCCAATATGTTGCCCAGGCTGGCCTTGCAGGAGCATAGTCCTGCTTCTGTCACCCCAGTGTACCACCACACCCAGCTATATATTTCTTTATGCTATAAATTTTCATGCAAATATCTTATATCCCCTACTAGATTCAAATTCCTAAAGGCTGAAGATTTAATCTTTGTATTCCATAATACTCAGCATAGTAGATCTTTCAACACCTACCTCCACTATTAAGCCTCAATTCAAAAAAAGTTTAATATTCCTTGATAATGCAATTCAATTCTTCATAATTTCAGACACATCTTAGAAAATTATTGTCAAAACATGAATCTCAGTTAGTATGGCTATGTCTTTATTTGCTCCTACATAGTTGACTAACATGACTTGATGCATAGCAAATGTTCAATATCATTGAATTGACCTGAATAATGTAATAAAAATTTATACTGCCTGAAAGTATCTGATTTTTCCCAATTTCCTTTTCTGTTCTTATAATTCCTGTAATATTTCTCTTCAAAACACATTATCATATCTATAGATCCATAACTAAACTGATTCCTTTTCCAGATTCTCTCAATGCCAATATTCTAACCTCATGTTGTAAATAATTAGAGCATAAGAATCTACAGTTTCAAATGCCTAAGAGTTTTCACCAAGCCTGGTGGCACACACCTGTAATCCCAGAGACTCAGGAGGCAGAGGCAGTAAGATAAACGAGATTTCAAGGCCACCCCTGTCTGCATATTGAGTTCTAGGACAGCTTGGGCTACACAAGAAGACCCTGTCTCAAAACAAACAAACAAACAAACAAAAATCAACAACCTTGAGAGCTCATGGAACTTGTCACTTTAGTCTATTCTCATTCATGATAGTATCTCCCCTTCCAGACTTAGGGGGATAGAGAATAACTTAAATATCAAAAAAAAACTACAGTATAAATCCTAACATAAGCATGGTGTCACTGGTCTCACAAAGATGGCTGGTGTATACACTACAAAAATACCAGACATCTGCTGTCATAATCTGCAGTAAATGCATTCTCCTCTAATCGTAATTTTAACATCACCATTAAATGTGGAAAAAAATCTGTATTTCCTATAGAACTTTCACCAGTAGTTTAGTACCTAAAGTGTGTTCATGAAAGGCACTACCAGTTACTACCCACATCATTTTCTCCTCTAGGAAATTCTCAATTTATCCGAAGTACACATTTCACAGATATAAATTTAAACAAATAAACAAAACACTTCGGCCCACCTGTGGGAACCTCTGCATTGCAGCAACAGCTATAACCATATAAGGAACCTCTCAGGAGAAATCGGCTTTTCTTTAAAAGTTCAGGAAAAGCCGGGCGTGGTGGCAACATGCTTGTAATCCCAGCTCTCTCAGGAGGCTGAGGCAAGAAGATCAATGAGAGTTAGAGCCTAGCCTGGCTACATAGCAAGTTCCAGGACAGCTTGGGCCACAGAGTGAGATCCAGTCTTAAAAAAAAAAAAAGAAAAGAAAAGAAAAGAAAATTCAGGAAAATGACAATCCCAAATATTCACTATGAAAGCAAACAAACTCTGGGAGAAAGGAGATATAATAAGATATAATAACACTCCAATCCCTTCCAATCAACTCATGTGACAGCCTCTGACAGAACTCCATCATACAACTGTGACTTCAGAGAGCCACAGTAATCAAGAAGGCCGATGAGAGAACAGTGTCGTTTTTTTAACAGCGGAATTTATCTGAACTACCGATTTTCCTCAAGTAAGCTTTTTGTTTGTTTGTTTTGTTTTGTTTTGTTTTTCTCTTCCCTTTTAAAATGACTTTGGTAACAGTTTCAGCAAGCTTTCAAGTGAATGAAAACCATCTGAGGCACGCTGATGCCTCAGTGACCTACGCATCCAGACCTAGTTCCGAGTGCAGTCCAAAACAGAACCAAGGCGATCCTGAACTGGGTCTGGATGAAAAGCCTAGCAAAAGATCCTCGGCATCTACACAGGCAGTGCCCCACCCTGGAACTGAGGAGACATCACCCCTGGGACCCAGAGTAATTGCTGAGCCCAGGGAGAGACCCAGAGGCGCTGAAAGTCGGGCGCAAGAACCCACACTGAGTCTGGTGTCCAGGTTCCTAGCCCCGGGTTCCACAGAAAATCAAACTGGGGAGGCAGCAAAAAGATCTGGAGGAGCAGAACGAGGGGGTCTCACGGACCGAGGCCCAGCCCATCCCCACTCTCGAGTCCCAACAGCAACAACAGCTCCGGGAACCCCCTCCCTGGCTCCGCCCCGCCCACCCCATTGCCCCGCAGCCTGCTCCTTCCCGCCCCGCCGGCTTGCGGCAGACCGCTGCGGTCAACAACACCCTTTCCCGGACCCCGACAGTGGAGTCCACAGCCTGGACTCCAGAGCCCCGAGAGGGCAGCGGGGGCCCGAGAATGCCAGTCCCCGCGCGGGCCCGCGGCCGTCCCAGCCCGGTTCCGCGGACACTCACCGTCCGCCCGAGCGCCGGGATGGCGCAGGGCGCGGGTCGGCGCAGGTAGTCCTTAGCTTTCCGACCCGGGCTGGAGCCCCTGCGCGGAGCCGATGGAACCTCAGCGGCTGTGCCTACAAGGCCTCTCTCCTGCCCGAACCCTGGAAAAGCACTTCCGGGGAAGCGGGGGAGGGAAGGGTTTTGGCACCGGAACTGCTCGCAGGCTGGAGCTGCCAGGGCCACCCGGGTGGGGCGGGGCTTCTTCGGCTTGGCGCCCGCAAATCCACCCCCGGCTCCGCAACCTATCCCACCCATCCAGCCCCCGGCTTCTAGCTAACACTTTCTGCCCCGGGGCCCCTGAACTCCCCAGGCTACGGCTTGCACCCCTTATTTTAAATGCTGTTCGGGTTGTTAGCCTCCAGCTACCTAACTTTATAAACAAGGAAACTGAGGCTCGGAAAATTTGTTGCAAGAGCCCAGCGCTTTTACCCGGCTTGTGGACTCTCTCTCGTGTTATCTCCACTCCAATCTGTCTCGCTTAAAAACAATGACAGTCAACATTTATTGAACGCTTACTACGTTGGTAGGCACTTCCTCAAGCGCTTCGAGTGCATTAATTCTTAATCACATGCAAACCCGTGAGGTTGGTGCGATTCCCTACACCTTGTAAAAGAGGAAAGCTGTCAGAGATACTCAAGTCAATACCACAAAAGTTGGCTCTTGATTTTACCTTAGCTCATGCTGTGTATAACTCTGATCTACTCCAAACAAGAATTTTAAATTCTTTAGGGGCAGGAACCAAATTATATCCCTATATTATATCCATCATCACTTGCAACTTCAACAAAGACCCGAAGGTGGGGGGATCTAGAATCTTATTGCCTGGATCCCATTATTTTGCCTTTTCACTCTGGCGAGTTATTTCATCTCTTAACACCTCAGTTTCCTCGTTTGTTTTGTGTGTGTGTAATCATCTCTGGATTGTTGTAGAAATTCAAAATGATAATGCATGATAAACATTTCAGAGTATCTGGTATTGGATAAAAGTGAACAATTCTTAGATCTCACCAGAAATAGGCAATAAAAAGGGCCTCGATACTTCTAAAGCTCTGAGCCGAGACAATTAAAGAACCCACAGAATCAAATGTCAGGCAACGAAAAGAGAGGAAAAAAGGAAGATTCCTCAGCCAAAAAATCAGAAAGTCGCCAAATATTGGAGGTAGATTCTGAGTCTGAGTTCAGATCCAGGAGGAAGTAAAGAAATGAGTACAAAAGAAAATGCCTCTTAGCACGCATAGTATCTGCAGAACAAACATGAGGGAAGAGTCTTAAAACTTGCTACTAAGAAAGGCAAGGGAAACAGAAATGCTTAAATATCCCTTATTACAAATTTAAGATGCAAACAATGCCATCTCTACTAGCTTTATTTAAAGCATCACCTTTATTTTTTGTGTGACTGCAGAAGTGTTTGTAAATATTTCCATGCTACCCAAATTCAAGCAATCTTTCAAGCCTAGGAGTGTGAGGTAAAAAACAGAGGCTGCACTGGTGACACTTGCTACTAAGGTCTTCTCTTTCCACTCAAGGGCTGGAGGGCTAGTGAGAGATATTCCTAATCAAAAACTCGTCAGACTGTGCCGGATGCAGAGAAGACAGCCATGATCATTTAAACTGGTCATCTAGCTGGTAAGTGGTATAGCCAAGGTTTTGAAAGTGAGTTGGTTTTCCCAGATGCTTTTCACCACTCTGCCAGTGGGCTCAAGTTTGAAAGTGCATCAGAATCACCTGGAGAGATTGTGAAACAAAATGCTGGGCCCCATCTCCAGCATTTCACTCAGCCACACTGGTGCTTCTCAAGGTGTAGTCCCTGGATTAGCAACTCAACATCTCCTAGGAATGTGTTACAAATGCAAATTACTGGGCTCAGCCCCAGACCAGAACCAGAAACTCTGGGGTGAGACTCAGCAATCTGTTTTAATAGGCTTCTCCCAGAGATTCTGATAAACTCTCAAATTTCAGAACCACTGAACTCTAATAGCTCATCTTGGACATATTTGGGGTTTTTTTCCCCTCTAATTATCCCAAACAGGATACTGTACTGTAGGATGACTCTTGTTTAGGAAATGAGTGTTTTGACTGGAGCACCTAGCGCATTCCTGTAATCCCTAGCAGCCCAAGAAGCTGAGGTAGGAAGATTGCAGGATCCAGGCCAGAGGCAGCCTGCGCAATTTAGCAAGACCCTGTCTCAAAAATAAAAAAATAAAACAGGGATTGAAGGTGTGGTTCAGTGGTACAGCACTTGCCTAGCAGGTGGGAGACCCAGGGTTCAATGTCCTACTACTGTTAAAAAAAAAAAAAAAAAAAAAAGGAGAAAGTTTTTGTTGTTGTTATTTGATTTTGTTTTATGGTGCTAGGGATTGAACCCTGGGCTTTAGCACGTGCTGCTACCACTGAGCAACACCCCCAGCCCAGTAAAAGTTCTTCACATCAATAAATGTCATTTCAGAACATTTTTATTCGTGTTTTGTTCTCTGTGGGAGATGAGGACGGGGAAAAAAATAGTATTAATGAGGAATTCTTTGTGATTTCTCTAAATTTGTACTGAAATTTAACCAGACAATATTGGGGGTGGGGGAAGCTTATTGGAGAACCACTCTGCACCAAGGCTTTACATGCATTTTCTAAATTTATTGTCCCTATACCACTATGAGGTTTTATGGTCTTAATTTTACAGATCAGAATAACTGATACTTAGGTGAAGTAATTGACTTAAGGCCACATTTTTGCTAAACAGCAGAAACAGGATTGTTCGAATAAAGATTCCTCTAATTCCAAAAACTTATGCTCTTTCCACTTTGTGGCTGGAGACTGGAGAACTAAATGCCAATGTGGGCTACACCACCCTAGCTATGCAACATTGAGTAAGTGATTTAATCTCTATTTTCAATTTCTCCATCTATAAATAATGTTATCATAAATCTGCTCCTCCCACACTGGAATGCCAGAACAAATGAGGAAATAAAAGCGAAAGCACTTTCAGCTTTTTGAACAGTAAAAAGGTAAGTTATGGTACTGTATGCTAAGGCAAGTGTTGCCCTGTGAGCAGGGGCAGTGAAATCTTTGTTAGCTCCTGATTTATATAGAAGGAGTCTCCTTCAAATAGTTGCTCAACTTCATTTGCCAGTGTCTCCTGGCAGTTAAAAAAGATGACAGAGGATTTTATGCATCTCTTTTAAAAATTACAGGGAGGGACTGGGATATAACAGTGATAAAGTATGTGTTTATTATGTACAAGGCACTGGGTTCAGTCCCCAGGACTGTAGATAGATTGCAGATAGATAGATAGATAGCTATCACAGGGAATCTCTCACCAAATTCATCTGCTCCAGGTTGTTGCCACATTGCTTACCCACCTCACCCTAAAATACCTTATTCTCCAAACTCTTTTCTTCTATTCATTCCAGGCACCCCTCCACCCTCCTGCCTCCACCCACTAGGAAAAGACTTAAAATTCTTGTTATTTTATTATGTAGAAGGATTTAGCTCTCAATCCTCATCTCAGGCCAGACTCCAGGCCACTTTTATTGACATAATCACCAGGTTGCACAATTCCAGGGGGTATTATTCACAAAAAATACAACATGAATGTTGCTCAAGGGGGTGCCCCATGCCTCCTGGAACCATGCAAGGCTGTGGCCTTGTCTATGCATAGTTCCTACCCCAAAAATCCACTAAGGCAGTTTGTTAAACAAAAGAACTATCTACTTGGGTGTCCACCCTTTGCCAAGCATTGAAATAATGGGGTTCTTTGTTTGTATTTTGTTTGTTTTTAAATAAACCTGATCCTTTACTACTCAGCTTAAGTCTTAAGTTCCATACTTTACTATGGCATTTTTTCACTCTCTTCTGTGACATTACTGTCTATCTCCCCAGACTTGTGAGTTTCTTAAGATTGTCATATTTTGTCTTCCTCACCTTTTATCCCTTTCTTGGCACAAGTACTTAAAAAGTGTTTGCTTTGAGTAACAGCACTGTGGATTAGTATAAATGTTCTAGTATAAGTATACATGGCACAGACCTGAAAAATGGCCCTCAAATTGTTATTTGACCCACAGTCTTGTACCCAAAAACAGATTCAAAATTTTAAAATGGAGAATTGTCATGTAAAAAAAAAATTCCCAGTTTCTGACATCTCTTGGAAATGTAGACACTCTGACAAACATCTGGCATGCATTCACAAGGCATCACTGTCTTTAGCTCAGCTGTAGCAACCTTCTTCGGGGAGTATAATCAGTCCTTCCTCACATGTGAAATCTTCATGGGAGACACTGAGTTTGGGGCCACTGGAATATAAGATTATATGGCTGTTTTAAAAAAACAACCACAAAGTTTTGCCTTACTGAGTTTATACATATTCACAACTATCCCAATGTATTTTGAGTTAGTTTTAAATTGTTTTTCTTGGACAGTTGATTGTGGGGAACCACTTCTAAACAATCAAGGGAAGTGCAAGGATCATAAATATTACCACCAACATTTTAAAATTTTATTTTATTTTATTTTATTTATCTATTTATTTATTTATTTTGTGATACTTGAAGGTTGAACCCAGGGCCTTGCACATACTTTGCAAGAGCTCTGCCACTGGCTGCACCCATAGCCATTTTTAAGTTTTTTATTTAGAGTCAGGGTCTCACTAAATTGTGCAAGCTGCCTCAGGCCTTGAACTCATGATCCTTTGGGCCCCACCGCCTAAGTTGCTATGATTATAGGCACGCCCCACTGCACCCAACCAGCACCAATGTTTTAATGAAATTATAGTTAATGTTTGTCAGCTACCTTGGAAATAGAAAAGACAATATCAAATACTTCAATAAATTTCATGATGACCAACCTGTGAGGTATAATCTTTCTCCCCCTCTTTGTTCTAGGTGGAGAAACACAAGCACAGCTAGTTAAGGTGGTTAGCAAGTGATAGAACCAGGATTAGAATCCAGACAATCTGTCTCCAGAGACACACTCTTAACCACTAAGCTAATATTTATTGAGCCTTTCCCATGTGCCATAGCCATGGCTGCCTCCCACCTGAAAGATACTAGATTTATAGAAGAATGCATATATCTCCTCTGGCCTTTTATAGGGAGCTGTAATAAACCCACACAGATTCTTCTCATTGCCTGCCCCTTTCCACCACAAGTCATACTGACATGTTTATAACCTTCATTTTTGAAGTGTACAAACAGCCATATGTCTCCAACTTTCTATAATTTCCATATAATTCTTGCATGAAGTTTGTTTTTATTCAAAATTATCACTGAGTCCTATGCATGTGACAACCTGAGGCATCTTTCACAGACAATGGAAGCGAACCAAAGCAATATAATATTGACACCAGAAACCAGTATCTGTAGTCAGATTGTGCTGGCGTGGAGAAATGAGAGCTAGCAAAGTTGAATTTGAGCAAAAATGTCACATTGACATAAATGTAGATGATCAAAAGTAGAGGCCCTAAAGGGAATGGTCATCAATTTTCAGCATAGTTTGCATTTAATTTTTAATTAAATATCAAAAAAAGACTTTGAACTGAATCTTTCTTTGAAAGGCTTAAACTAATTAAGGTTGTAGTATTATCCCAACTGAGCTATTTAGTGAGTGTCAAGAATTTAAGGAGACCATTTCACCTTCACTCTTTTTTAAAAATCAAAATGGCAGCCTATCTTACTCTGCCTCAGCTTCTCTTTCTACAAAATATGCATGATAAATGCATCTTTATATCATAGAGATGTTGTGAGACATAGCTAATAAATGATTATAAAGCACAGTTCTTTGAAGTATAAAGCACTGCATAATTACTAAATACTATAATAGTCGTCCTTATAATAATAGTAATTTTCAACCAACACATCAACCACACTCAGATGTCTTTAGTCACCTCCCAATTAGACAAAAGTATATATGCCAACTACGAAATAAAGTAAAAAATCTTAAACCACAGACTAGTTCCACTCCCTTCCTCTTTCCTAATGCAGAATCTGAAATCAGACTGCCCAAGAAGCATCTCAGCTCCATCACTTGCTAGCTGTGTGGGCTTGAGCAAAACAAACTTTCTCTGGCCTCTATTTCTTTAACTGTAAGATGATGATAATAATACTTACCTAATAAGATTTTTTTGTGAGAGTTCAACAAATACTAGTAGACTACATAATGAAAGTACTAGTGCTTGGCCAATGGTAAGAGCTCGGTGAATGTTAGTGATGACAATAACTAGCAGCAACAAGTGGTAAAACTAATAGTGAGCAGCAGTCTAATCATGTTATTGTATGGAAGAGACAGTCAATACACTCGACTTGGAGAATGATTTCAGCTTCCCTCTAGATTACCAAGTTAACATTTACGAAATATAAGCAATTCAATATTAAACTTAGCTAAAGAAAAGGTGAGACATTTTATTTTCCCTGTCTGTTTATTTTAACTCATTTAATGACTGCCTGTAGTAAAAATGACTACATTCTGGTTATAGATGATGGAGGGAGAGTAAAATATGTAAGTACCTCTTCATCACTAATGCTTCCCATTCCCTAGCCCATACCCCTCTGCAGATGTAGCCACTGTAAATAATCTGGTGATTTGATGTGGTACACTGCTCTCCAGATCTTTATGTGTGCATTTACATTCATGTAAATAAAACCCAATATGCACACACAGTATGTGCTTAAGGCACCAGCAAACCAGGACCTCCAAAAATACTTTTTTAGGAATTTGATGTGAGATTGGGTGCAGTGGCTCGCACCTATGATCACAGCAATTCAGAAGGCAGAGGCAGGAGGATCTTGAGTTCCAGCCCAGTGGCAGCCTATGCAATTTAGAGAGACCCTGACTCAAAATTAAAAAAAAAAAAAAAATGGAATGAGAGTATAAGCTAGTGGTAGAGCACTTGCAAGACAGATGTTTTTACAAATACATTGAAATAAAAATCAAAACTTGCTGGGAGTTCTTTACCACTGGGGTTCACCCCAGCCTATTTTTATTTTTATTTTTATTTTTTTTACTTTTTATTTTTTATTTTTTATTTTTTTTTTTTTGAGTCAGGGTCTTGTTAAGTAACATAGGCTGCCTCTGGACTCAAACACATGATCTTCCTGCCTCTGCCTCCCAAGTTGCTGGGATTACACATCCATATTTTTAAAAATATAAATATAATCACTGTTTTTGAAAATGGTTTTATTTGTGACCGATTTTTTATCTTTTACATGTTTTACAGTTTTAATTGAGCCATCATAATTTTACATATTTATGGGGTACAGTGTGATATTTCCATATATGTATACAAAGTATAATCATTGAATCAGAGTAATTGTTATATTCATTACCTCAAACATCACTTCTTTGTGGGCCATTCAAAACATCACTTCTTTGGGACCATTCAAAATTCTTTCTAAAAGCTATCTTGAAATATAAAATTAATTGTTGATCCAGAGCTGTAGCTCAGTGGTAGAGTGGTTGTCTAGCATGTATGGGACCCTGAGTTCAATCCCCAAACCTGAAAAAAAAAAAATACATACACATATACAAATAAAACTATTTTCAACCATAGTTACCCTACTGTGCTATAGAATATTAGAAATTACTACTCCAAGCTAACTGAAGCCTTGTACTCTTTAATGTGTGAGTGATTATAAATGTTGTGATATTTACTTAGTGACAATCTAAATCAGGAATCTACAACATATCAGCCATTTTACTTTGCTATGAACTATCTTTTTCTAAGAGTCCTATTGGAATGATTTGAGTTTCAAAGGCTTTTTTTCTTGTAAAGCAAATTTCACTTTCCATCACATTTTCAAGGCAATGTAATAGAATCTTCTCCTATTCTCCACAGAGTGTATGATGGAGAGAAATCCTGCAGACCAGGAGCTTTCTAAATGGTGACTATGGAGAGATGCCAAGAAAATAAAATGGTGCCAAGTGCAGAATCCTCAAGTTGCTCCCTGAACCAACAGAAATTCATTTGAAAATGGGATTCCTTTGAAAACAGGATTTCACTGAAACAGGAAGTATTTCACCTACCTAGATAGAGCACATATGGAGATTATATTTGGGACCAGGGAATAAAGAGGAAAAGTCAAAGCTACACTTTATTTCAGGAGACAGAGAACATTCCCTGAAGAAAAAGCAAATGACCTTTGGTGAAGGAAAAAAGAATGCTTACGCAACAGTTAGTAGCTACATATATTTAAAATATTTCCCTTATAGTAAATTAACTGCTGCATTTTATTATTCCTAAAACAAGCTCAGTGCACGTAAAAATATACAAAGATATATAGAGATCCAGAATTATTCCAAATTTTAAAAATTATGTTTACTTAAAATATCCCTGGATCCAAACTACTGCAAATGTTTATTGCATGCTTATTGTGAACAAGGCACAGAATGTCATGGGGAATACAAAGAACTCTAAGTCCCAGAAGAGGTCCTTTGGGAATAAAGATGCCAGTTAAGGAGATAAGTTATGGACTCATAGAAAAAGAGTCATAATAATGCAAAGCATCATGTGATAAGTGCTGAATGAATAATAGAATCATTAGTATTTAGAGAGCACTTCCATCATTCATGGCCTTAAAACCAAGTATCAGATGAACCTTAATGTCTTAAAGGATTTGTAAAACTTAGAGGAAAAACAAGGACATAAAAGGATCCCAGAACTTTAAAAAAGTGTACATGTAGGAAAGTACAGAACACATTTGGACACCTTGAGCAGATCTAGGATACCTTGGGGAGAAGAACCCAACAGCTCACTCCTGAAACAATTAACTATTAAAAACATTGTAAATGGCAGAGAAGCACTATCAAATATAGTGCCAGAAAATGAGCCCCCTGCCCACCACCCCCAGCTGGAAGGCATTCAAGAAATGACTGAGGAAGAGTTACTTCCTCAAAATAGACTTGACCTTATTAAAGGAATGGGTGAAGTACCTCTGGGACCTCCTTTGCTGATGTGGTACAACTCAAAATGAGAAGAAACACAGTGACTGTACCAATGGCTCAAACATAAAAAGATCATGACACAGTGTTGAATAATGTTTTGTTCTGTTGTGCATTGTTGTTGTTGTTGTTGTTGTTAGGTGCAATCGAGTCGGTATCCGACTCATAGCGAGCGACCCTCTGTACAACAGGGGAAACACTATTGTCAGTGCTTCTCTGCTGTTCATAGGGTTTTCAATGGCAGATTGATTTTTGGGAGGGGGTTGCCAGGTCCTTCTCCCAAGCCCACAGCTTCTGGTGTTCCCAGGAGGTCTCCCATCCAGGTACTAACCAGGCCTGACCCTGCTTAGCTTCAGAGATCTGACGGGATCGGATGCCACAGGGCTACAACTGCAGGCTTCTGTTGTGCATAGGGTAACTGAAACAAAGGATTTGTGTCAAGGAGAAAACTTTGGAAAGTAGGTTGGTCCTCTAATCAGAAGGGCCTTGTCTACCAAATTAAAATAATTGGGCTGGGTACTGTGGCACATGTCTATAATTCCAGCTACAGGGGAGGCTAAGACAGAAGGATTGCAGGTTTGGACCAGAGGCAGCCCATGCAACTTAGTGAGACCCTGTCTCAAAAATAAAAAGAAATTTTTAAAAGGGGACTGGGGGTATGACACAGTGGTAGAGCACCTGCCTAACATTCACATGGCCCTGGGTTCAAACCCTAGTAGTGCTGAGGGAAAAAAAATTAAGCATTATCTTTTAGGCAACTAAAAAAAAAAATCAAAGCTGTTTTCCTGAATGTGAGGCAATTTATGCTTTTTTTTTTTTTTTTTTTTTTTTTTGGTACTTAAGGGTTGAACTCAGGGCCTTGCGCATACTAGGCAAGTGCTCTACCACTGAGCTGCACTCCCAGCCCCTTTCTAAATGTTTAGATAGAGTCTCACTAAGAGTCTCACTAAATTGCCCTGACTGCCTCTGGCCTCACATCTGCAATCCTTCTACCTCAGCCTCTGGAATTGCTAGGATTACAGATATGTGCCATGGTGCCCAGCTAAAATATACTTTTCAAAGACCTGGAGTGTAGCTCAGTGGAAGAGTGCTTGCCTAGCTTGTGGGAGGGCCTGGATTTGACCTCTAGCACCACAGATAAAAGTGAAAAAAAGTAAGCTTTTAAA
Source organism: Pedetes capensis (assembly GCA_007922755.1). Taxonomy (NCBI): domain Eukaryota; kingdom Metazoa; phylum Chordata; class Mammalia; order Rodentia; family Pedetidae; genus Pedetes; species Pedetes capensis. Next base: position 21,091 of record VMDO01009794.1, read on the forward strand.
ATAAAAAAATAATTTTAAAAAAAGGGATATACGCAAAACACAGAAGAACATCAAAAATAAAATACGAGTCATCTGGAGACCCACAACCAGAAATATGTTAAACTTTTGATGGACAAACTTAAGGTATTTTTTCTAGTTATATGGGTGTGTGTGTTTGTGTGTGTATGTGTGTGTGTATGGATTATGCTTTATTCACTAACATTACCTTATATTTTATTCAACTTGACTTTTAATAACTGTATTGTATTTCATCATAGAAATGTAATATAATGTACTTATTCAATTTTCTATTTTTCATCAAGGCACAAACAACCAAGATTAATCCAAGATTAACCAAAGCAGTATATGGAATGGATTGGAGTAAGGATAAACTGAGGGCAGAAGGACTAGTCAAGAAATTATTACAAACCGCATCAATAAATCAGGGTATATTCAAATACTGGAAGAGCTTATAAATATTATATTACAACACATCTATTATTTCAAAGAATGATGTTGCTCCTGTGTGCTATTACAGAGTGATCTTCAAGATATATATTTCTGGTTTTCTCCTCCTAATTTCTTAAATTTAGAGTGCTGTTCTTTTTTCTTCTCTTCCATCTACATTCCCTCCCTGGATCTCATGGAGTCTCAAGAATTTAAATATTACTATAAGGTAAGCTATGGATACAGGTGTTCCAAAAAAGAATTCAATTTTCTATTCTTGAAAATTAAATTAATTAATTAACTAATGAATAAACTAATTAATTTTAAGGCTGAGTGTCACTGTGTAGCGCATGCTGCCCTGGAACTCACTTTGTAGCTCAAGCTTGTCTTGAACTCTTTATACTTCTGCCTCAACCTCCCCGGTGCTGGGATTACAGGAATGCAATACCATGCCTGGCTAAAAATTCAAAATTTTAAGTTGAAAATGCCTGCCCCTCTCCAATGCTATCCAGCAGGAGCAATGACAAGTATATAATCCTGGTTTACTGCCGGGGGTGAGGTGAGAGAGTTGTGCTTGCAAATGAGAGGCCTTAAAGCTGAGTGTATGCTACAGCCTAAGCAAAGGCCTGGAGACAGGAGCAGAGTGGTGTGAGGAAGGAATGAGGAAGGAGACATCATTATTACAAATTTAGGGGCTGTGAGAGGCGGGGAAAAAAATCACTTTGGGCAATATGTTCTTTTACCTCTACTCATTGCAAAGTTTGTAAAGTAATAACCTGAAACCATCATTTGATTTGGGTTTCTAATAAATGGCACATACGTCATTGGGACAGGAGAAAAACTCTATAAACCAATGAACAAAATAGTGCTCCTGAGATAGAAAGCAAATGTACACAATTCTTCTTTTCCAGTGTTCTCCACGTCAGAATTTCTCTCATTGTTTCTATCACTAGGTCTGCTTTTCACTAAGTACTCCCCCCTTAACTAAAATTTGCAAAGAACTTTTCCTTTCCATACTGCAAAGCCTGGCTACTTTTATATGATTGCAGTTTGCCCTCCATTCTATGTGAGTACAAACACATAAAAATATTTATACATCTCTCCAATCTATACAAAATCACTTTGGGGTCTTGAAAACAGACTCTTTACAGATGGAGAGAATGTGAGAGAAATGCCCTCAGTGTGCTGGCTAAAAACTGCCATGTCTGCCCAGCACTGTGCCTCCTCTCATAACAGGGGATGCTCTGCTGAATGAGCCCTTGTATGTCAAAATTCAAAAAGTTCTTGTTTGCTCCAGTTGAACAAAGCTCTCACAGACAGTGGGATCTGCAGGGTAGCCACCAAGTGTGTTAAACCAATGTTCCCTCCACCACATTGCGAATAGTTTATCGTAATGGCAGTTCTCACCTTCATGTATAGAGGCCGGTGTTCGTGCTGCCGTCCTGCACAGAGCTCCCACTGACTTCAAAGGAAATGACATAGAACAGAACTCCATGGTGTAAGGAGAAACAAGCAGCATCTGATCAGAATTGGGCCATATTTTTTTTTTCATTCTCTCTGTAGAAATGGCTAAATTTATATACCAAATATCTAAAGGCAACCTTTCACTTCAGCAGTTTATGAATTGTTAGGTATACATATGCTTATTTGGAAGCTCGACACTGAACCACTTTTTATGTAGAAGGAAAAAGGAGGGGGCTGCATTACAGAGAAATCCATCCCAATATTACATTTTTCTTGGTCTATAAGACCCCCAAGAGGCCAAAATGATTCGGGGCTAGCTTAATGGTTCTGTTTTACTTAAAGCTGGCCTTGAGGCAAATGCTAAGGAAGGAGAAGGTGAAATTGAAGAGAGGGAGAGGGAGGAGAAAGGAGAGGAACAGAAAAAGGAAAGTATAAATGTTTGCATATTAAATCTCTAGATAGGAGAGATCTTTCTAAGCTTAAAAGCAAGGGGATGAGTCACTAACAATAGATTTAACTACAAAAATATAATATATGTACATATGAAAAATAACAATAAAAGATTTAAATGGGAAATAAAAAACTATGATAATTTTAAAAGGTATAGAAATAATATTCCTAATGTATTAGAATTTTCTACACATTGGCTAAAAATAAAGGAAAATAAGTTCCAGATGGATATAGGGTAAAAACTTAAATTTAAAAAAAAATGTTGGATAAAAATAACATATAAGTAACTATATAACCTCTGGACAAAGAAGGGAATTTGAAGGCTAAAGTAGCATTTAAAATTACAAAGAAAAAGATCAACATATTTTACCATATAAAATTTAATTCCATAAATTAGAAAAATAAAATAAAATTAGAGCTGGAGGAATACAGCTCAGTGGTAGAACATACACTTAGTATTCTAGCAGCCCTGAGTTCAATCTCTAGGGAGGAAAAAAAGAAGAATGAATAAATGAATGAATGAAAAAAGTTAAAACAGTTAACTTGGAAAATATTTGCAACAAATGATTCTTTTAAATTTATAAGGACCTCAACAATATTGATTATTTTTTAAAGTGTTAAGATTTCCATAAGAAAAACAAAGGATTCAGACAGTTCACAGAAATATAAATTAAATTGCCATTGATCAATCAATAGTCAAGTCCTAAATTACCACCTGATATTGCTTAACAGCTCCAAATTATGTGCCAAAGTCTTTACAAAAAAAGACATCTACTCCAGCAAGAAGAATAACAATTTCACAATTAACTATTGGTTCAGTGACTAGCAGACCAAGTACTCTCACAGTAGAACCACCAAACCCACAAACCATGTCTGTTTTAAGAAAAGTGAAGACTCCAGTATTCCTTGCAGACAAAGGTTTATAGTACAGATACTTGCTTCATGGTCCCTTGCTGTAAAAACATCAATTCCTGCCATATGAGAGTTCATAATCTTCTGATTAATCCAGCATTAATTAGGTTCAAAAACATTCTTATTACCACTAATACAGTATCATCACAAAATACTGACAATGAATCAATAAAAGCATTGAAAGAGAACATGAAGGTGGCTGGGTACAGTGATACATGCCTATAATCCCAGCAATTCAGGGGAGGTAGGAGGGTCACAAGTTCAAGGCCAGGGGTAGCCTGCATAATTTAGCGAGACCCTGTCTCAAGGTAAAAAAAAAAAGCTGGTGGTGCAGCTGAGTGGTAGAGCACTGGCAAAGTAAGTGTGAGGGCCTGGGTACAGCCCCCAACCAACCCAGTACCAAAAAGAAAAAAAAAAAAGATGATGATGATGATGATGACCATGATAATTTGTAACCCAGCCATGATGTATGTAACATGTATACTTGGTGTTGAATGCATTGTACTAAAATTAAACAAGCATACTAGATGTTTTCAAGTTGTATTTTAGAAAACTTAGATAGTATTTAATGAGTAAATATAGTTACTATACTTTTTAATTGAAATACTGGATTTTTTTTCTTTTTTGGTGGTACTTGGGTCTTGAACCCTGGACCTCACATCTACCACTGTGCTGCTCCCCAAGCCCACTTTTAATTTTCTTATTTTGAGATAGGGTCTCACTAATGTGCTCATACTTGCTGTCTTCATGCCTTCACCTCCCAAGTTTCTGAAATTACAAGTATGCCCCACTATTCCTGGTGAAATGGTGGATTTTCTTTAATATGACCGATAAAAGTTTTTCATAAACCTTTGTGTATAAGAAATAAAGCTGTCATTCATCAACATGAAAAAATTATAAGTCTGAAAACCTAAATTCTGAACTGTAACAATAAAACTAGAGCTAAAGTTATGTGTGGTGACAGAAAGCTGCAACCCCAGCACTTGGAAGACTGCAGCAGGAAGATCATTAGTTCAAGGCCAGCCTGGACTATACAGGGAGACCTTGTCTTTTTTTTTTTTTAGTTACAGAAGACAAAACTGGAGGAATGGGGAAGAAACATTATTTGAAGAAATAATAACTAAGTGATTGTAGAACTGAAACATAGATACACACACGGACATGCATACACACACAGTATAAATCAGTATAAATCCATAACTACATATTAAAATGAAATGAAAATCATCTCTGATAAAGCAATGATTTTAAAAGCTACAAGAGGTAAAATAATTGCTTTAAAATATAATTTATACAGATTCAATGCAATCCGCATCAAAGTTCTAGTGATGTATTTCACAGAAATAGAAAAAATAATCATAAACTTCATATGAAAGCATAAAAGACAGCATACACTCAAAATAATCCTAAGCAGCAAAAGCAGTGTGGGAGGCACCACAATACCTGACTTCAAACTATACCATAGGGCCATAGTGACCAAAACAGCTTGCTACTGGCACAAAAATAGGCACAAAGATCAATGAAACAGAACAGAAGATCCAGAGATACACCGATGCAACTACACCCATTTGATCTTTGACAAAGTGGCCAAAGGTGTACATTGGAGAAAAGACAGCCTTTTCTACAAATGGTGCTGGGAAAATTAAATATCCATATGTAGAAGAATGAAAGTAGACCCATACCTATCAATCTATATGAGAATCCACTCAAAATGGATCAGAGACTTCAACATAAAATCAGAAAACTTAAAACTACTAGAAAAAAAGACAGGGAACACATTCCAACACATATGCATAGGAAAGTTCTTCCTTAATAAGACTCAAATTGCCCAGGAAACTGCACCAAGAATCAACAAATGGGATTACATGAAACTAAAAACTTTTGTACAGCAAAGAAAACAATAAATAAAGGGAGAGCCCACAGAATGGGAGAAAATCTTTGCATTCTACACATCTCACAGAGGATTCATTTCTAGAATATACAAAGACCTTAAGAAATTAAACACCAAAGTAACAAATAATACAATAGATAAGTGGACAATGGAACTGAAAAGTTCTCAAAAGAAGAAATATGAATGGCCAATAAACACATGAAAAACTGCTCAACATCCCCAGCCATTAAAGAAATGCAAATCAGAACTATACTGAGATTCCATCTCACTCCAATAAGAATGGCCTAGATTAACAAATTGAATAAAAATAAATGCTGGCGAGAATGCAGAGAAAAAGGAATACTTTTACACTCTGGTGGGAATGCAAATTAGTTGAGCCACTTTGTCCCTTGGAAAACTGAAAACAGATCTACCATATGATCCAGCTATTCCACTTCTAGGAATATACCCAAAGGAAGATAAGGTATCATACCACACAGACACCTGCGCTCTGTATTTAATGCATCACTCTTCACAATTGCAAGAATATGGAATCAACTCAGATGTCCATCAACAGAGGATTAGATTAAAAAATTGTGGTGCACATACACAATTGAATATTATTCAGCAGTAAAAAAGAATGAAATTGTGCAATTTTCAGCAAAATGGATGGAACTGGAGATTATCACTTTAAGTGAAATAACCCAGACTCAAAAGAGAGTCTGCAGCTGTACCACTGTGGCTTTGGATCCCATCAGATCTCAGAAGCTAAGCAGGGTCAGACCTGGGTAGTACTTGGATGGGAGACCACCTGGGAACACTAGATACTGTAGGCTTAGGAGAAGGACCTGGCAACCCTCTCCCAAAAATCAATCCACCATTGAAAACCCTATGAATAGCAGAGAAGCATGACAATAGTGTTTCATCTGTTGTATGTAGGGTTGCTATGAGTCAGAAAATGACTCCATGGCACCTAACAACGACAACAACAAAAAGAGAAATATTACATATTCTCTCACTCATATGTGGGAGCTAAATCTGCCTTAAAGCAAAAAATATATATACATATCCTTACATGTACAATCATACTTATCTAAGAATGGAAAGTACAAGTGACCCAATATGAGGGGAGAGGGGACTAGTGGGAGGGAGTGGATGATGGAGAAGGGGGAATGATGTAGAGGGGTAAAGAGAGAGAGAAAAATGCAAAATATGGGATGCAACTCTATGAAAATAGAAGTAGGAAGAGGAAGAGGAGGAGGAGGAAAGGAAAAAATCAGTATATAACTCGTGGTTGAATGCAACTGTCATTACATATTAATTAAAATTCTTACTTTTTCTTTTTTTCTTTCTTTTCTTGGCTTTTTTTGTTGTTTATTTTGATCTGTAAAATGTTTCAGGAGAATGAAGTGTAAGCAATACTGATTTAATAGTTACATAATAGATGTATCAACTGACTTATTACTCTGTACCCCACAGACATGTATAAATAAATAAAATAATAATAAAATTTAAACTGACATTTGACTTCTCATCAGAAACAGTATATGCCATAAGACAACAGAGTAATATCTTCAAAATACTGTAGTAATATAATTATCAACCAAGAATTTTATACCCAGCTAATGTTTTTAAATGTGAAAGAAAAAAGGACATCCTAGCAATAAAATCCCTACTGTTCACTATTTTTCTAGCTCATCACTCTTCTATTTCCTGCCTTCTCCTTTTAGCAAAATTCCTTGAAACAATAGTCTGTCTCTACCCACTACTTCTAACTTCTCTCCTCCTATTTTGTGTTCCATCCACATTGATCAGGTTTTTGTACCCTGCCTTTGCCCATTTGGAGTTACTGTAACAGAATACCACAGCTCTTTTTTCTTATAACAAATAGAAATGTACTGGCTCACAATTAGAGAGGCCATGAAGCCCAAGATTGAGGGGCAACGTTTGGTAAAGGCCTTCTTGCTGTGTCCCATGGCAACAGGTCAAAGAGACAGTGAAGGAGAGATAAAAGGGGGGCAAGCTTGTCCTTTTATAAGGAACCCATTTCTACAATAAAGTCATTAATCCATTCATGAGGGCTGAGCCCTCTTGGCCTAAACACCTCTTAAAGGTCCCACCTCTTAATATTGTCACAATGGCAATTATATTTCAACATGAGTTTGGGAGGGGACAAACAGTCTATCTATAGCACCAACTCCCAACATTTCATTAATTTTCTTGTCAAAATGGCCAAGGATTTCCACACTGCTAAATCAAATAGGCAATCAGTCCTTGTCTTGCTTGACCTATTAGCAGCATATGACACAGTTGCTTCTTCCTTTCTTAAGACACTTTCTTCTCTTGACTTCCAGTGTTTTCTCCCTGTCTTACTACCTGTTCCTTCTCAGTCTCCTTTGTTGGATTTTCCTTATCTCTATGACCTCTGAACATTGGTATATCTCAGTCTTTGGATTTCTTCTCTTTAATGTTTACACTCACTGTAGTTGATTAAGTTATGATTTACAACTATTTGCTCCCTCTCGTCTATGAAGATTTTATATCTGCATTCTTTGAATTTGCCTTAAAATCCCTCTTCTAAGCAGAAAATACCCCCTTGTCCCATTGCAGGGCTGGGCTATGTGATTTTTTTGACCAGTGGAGTGGAATAGAGTAGAAATATGTGGTATATGCCCCATACAACCATGCTACATGTTAGTAAATTTGCATTGTTCAGTTTGGCCCCTCTTGCTTCTCTGATCTTTGCCATGAGTACAGTGTAGCATGTATCAGACAGTGGCTGTTACTTCAGTGTAGGCCCAAAGTTAGAAGGCACATGAATCAAGGCTGTAGTTGGCCCACAGCCCGGGGAAGAGCTATAATCCACCTATAGCCCAAATGTAACAAAATCAATAAATAAATGCTTATTGTAATCCGCTGACATCTGGGGGTTGTTTGTTACCTTAACAATGTTGATTAATGAAACTCCCTTTAAACTCTCCTGAACTCCAGGCTCATAAATCCAGTTACCAATTTGACATCTATACTTGGAAGTCTAAACTGCTTATGAAACTCAGTGAATTCAAATATTATCTCATGAACTTTACTAGCAAGTACAGCCTTCTTTGAATCTCTTTATGATCAACTAATGGAAATTCCAACATTTTAAGACAAAAAGAAACAAACCTATAGTCATCCTGATTTTTCACTTTTGCTGATATTCCATGATAACTTATCAATGAATCCTGTTGCTTCTTTTTCCCACATAAATCCAGATTCTGAAACTTCTCACTATCTTCACTGGTATTGCCTTGGCCCAAGCCACTATCACCTTTGCCTCTGTACTGTTACACACATGTAGGTCCCCACCAGTGGGCTGATTGGCTTTGCTTTCTTCATTACATTCTCAGCTCTAAGTATTACTTCAGAAAGTTCCTGGAGAGCAGGGATCCTGAACTCCACAGGACATGGACTGGTACCAGTCTCTGGCCTATTAGGAGCCAGGTTGCACAGCAGAGGTCAGTGGCAGGTAGATGAGTGGCAAGCAAGTAAGTGAAGCTTCATCTGTACTTATAGATGGTCCCCTTCACTTGAATCATCCCAAAACCATCCTCAGCACTGTAGAAAAATTATCTTTCACAAAACTGGTCCCTGGTGCCAAAAAGGTTGGGGACCTCTGCTCTAAAGAAGGAAAGCAAAAGCTAACTGACAACTACACAATAAATGCTATTCAACTTCAGCTAGGTCATAGATACTGGGTTACTTTTTAGCTATCTTTAGTCACTTTTTACCACCTTCATCACTATCACTTTAGTTCAAGCCACCATTATCTTCACTAGAGCTTACTCCTGTTTGTCTCCAGTGGGTTTTTTAAACCAGTAAGTCAGATTGTGCCACTCCTTTGCTCGAATTCTCCTTTCCTCAAAAGGCTTCTTGCCTCATCAAGAGAAAAAAAGCAAATCATTATAATTGCCTACAGTTTTCTTTACATTCTGCACATACACCCTTCTCTCCTTACCGCTCTAAATCTCTTCTCTTCTGATTCTCGTTTTTACCATTCAGGACTGGCTACAAGGTATCCTTGCTGTTCCTTTTTTATTTTTTATTTTTGTTTTGTGGCACTGGAAGACTGAACCCAAGACACTGCACATATTTTGCAAGCATTCTACCACTGAGTTATACCCCCTAACTCATTTTCATTATTTATTTATTTATTCATTCATTCATTTGTTCATTCATTTATTTTTGTAGTACATGGGGGATGAACCCAGGGCCTCACACATATTTTGCAAGTGCTCTATCACTGGGCTGCACCCTAGCCCATTAAAAAAATTTTTTTTATCTTGAGACAGTCTTGTTCAATCACACAAGCTGCCTCTGGCTTCAAACCTGCAATCCTCTTGCCTCTGCCTTCCCAGTCACTGGGATCACAGGTGTGAGCCACCGCACCCAACCTCTCTTTTTGTTTATTTACTTTTTTGTTTTTATTTTATTTTATTTTATTTTATTTCATTTTATTTTGCAGTACTGGGGGTTGAACCCAGCTCCTCACACTTGCATGCTTTGCAAGTGCTGTACCATTGAGCTGCACGCCTAGCCCATTTTTTTTTTTTTAGTTTTTGAAACAGAGGCAGTCTCGAAATTGCGATCCTCCTGCCTCTGCCTCCAGAGTTGCTAGGATCACAGGCATGTGCCATTGTGCCCGGCTCTCTTTTTTATTTTTTTATCTAGAGACAGTCTTGCAAAGTTACACAGCTGCCTCTAGCCTTGAACTTGCAATCTTCCTGTGTCTGCCTCCCCAGTTGGGATTACATGTGTACACCACCAAACCTGGCCTTGCTATTTCTTAAACATACCATTTATGCTGCCTTTTCAGGGCCTTTGAATTTGTTGTTCCCTTTACCTAAGATATTATTCCACTAAATATTTCTATGGTCTGCTTCCTAACCTTCAGGGTTTTACTTAAAATCACTTTGTCAGTGAAATTTTCCTTGGACACTGTATTTTAAATTGCCCACAACTCCCCATTTTTCCCTACTATATTTTTCCTGTAGCATTTATCATAGGGTATATAAAATTTAACACATGATAAATTTTGCTTATCTATTATGCCTATTTTTCGCTCCCTACACTAGAACGTATGCTTCATGAACTTAGAGATTTCTTTGTTTTATTCATTGTTGTATTTTCTGAGCATAGTAAATGCTCAAGAAATATTTGCTGAGAAAATCAATATAACTAATAAAGCATAATGTGTAGAATATATAAGGTACTATGACAAGTCAAAAGGAAACATAAGGGCTGAGAATATAGCTCAGTGGTAGAGCACTTGTCTAACATATGCCAGGTCCTGGATTCAGTCTGCAGCCCTGGAATCAAAAAAGAAAAGAAAAAGGAAATATAAAAATAACCAACTAAAAAAACAGCCAAAGGCATGAATTTATAGAAGAAACATATAATCCTAAATAAAGGGATTCAATCTCACTCATAATAAGTGAGTTAAACAAAATGAGGTATCTTTTTGTAACCATTTGATATGAAAAAATTTTAAAAATCTGAAGTATTGGCAAGGATGTAGAGGAGCAGAAACTCTCATACACTACTGCGACAACTTTAGAGGGTGTGTGTGGGTGATACTTGAGAGCTGAACCCACAGCCTTGCACATACTTTGCCAATGCTCTACCACTGGGCTGAGAACAGCTCCACCCTTTTTTTTTTTTTTTTTTTTTTTTGAGTCAGGGTCTTACTAAGTTATGCAGGCTGCTTCTGGCCTCAAACTCACAATCTTCTCTCTCCATCTCCTGAGCTGCTGGAATTACATGTGTGTCATTGTGCTTGGTAACTTTGGAAATTTTTAATAGCTAATAAAAACTAGCAATGCACGTACCCTTCAAGCCAGCAATTCCAGTCCTAGATATAAACCCAAGAATGAGTACTAATGTTTCTTTTTTATAAGACATGCAAAAGAATGTTCATGTCAGCATTATTAATAATAGTCTCTAACTGGAAACTCAGGGCTGAGGTTTAACTCAGTTGATAGAGTGCTGCTCTGTACTCTCTGAGGACCCAGGTTCAATTCCCAGCACCACCAAAACCAAAGAAGGTCATGGCAATCCAGTCTCAAAGCAATCCTGAAACAATGAGCCATTGAGAATCCTATGAGGGTCACTATGAGTCAGACACAACTCGACAGCACCTAACAACATTATCAAACTCAAATGTCCATTAATAGTAAGATAAATACATAGATTTGGTACATGCATGTAATGGGACATTTTATAGCAATGAAAATGGATAAACTGTAGACTAGTCCAACAACATGAAAACTCTTTGATGCTACCTAAAAGCTAAAGCAAAAGGGCACCTGAATGATGTCATTCCTTGTGAGACAGCCTAGAGCAGGGTGAGACTTACTTTTGAGAGTAAATAAGGAAATGACAGACATAGGTAGGAACTTGGGTTTGAGTGCGGTTCCTCTTGCTGCTAAGATGGAAGGAACCCTGGTTCAGCTGGTCCATTTCCACACAATCCAATGTGAGCACCTGGAATCATTTTTGAATCATACGATTTGTCATCCTACCATGTATTTCCCTGAAACTTTTTTTTTCCAGTACTGGGGATCAAACAAAGGCCTTGTACATGCTAGGGAAGTGCTCTACCACTGAACTACATCCACATCCCTTGGTTTTGGAGACAGAGTCTCACTGTGCAGCTCAGACTAGCTTTCAACTTGCTGTATAGACCAGGTTGGCCTTGAACTCATGATCCTCCTCCCTCTACCTTATGAGAGCTGGGATTACAGGCATGTGTCACCACATCTAGCTTCTTGAGCTCTCTTTGCCCTCTTTACTCATTTACTTCATTGATCATCACTTCATTGATCAAGTAGTATGTTAGGTGCTATAGGTGAAAGAAGGAAGCATAAAATATGGACTTTGTCCCTTGGAAGTTTGGAATCTAGTTTCAAAGACAATACTTGTCCATGATGAAGTGCCATATTCACTAAATGATTAAAAAAAAAAAAAGCATTCTCTGAGCATGGTGGTAAATGGCTGTAGTCCCTGCTACTTATGTAGGTGATCCTCCCCGGAAACAGGAGGGGCACCTAAGCCCAGCAGTTCAAGGCCAGTCTCAGCAGCATAGGGAGACTCCATCTCAAGAAAAGAAAAAAAACGTATCATAAGTATCACAAGGTAGTATACCAATCATTCAGGGAACTCTGGCCAGAAAAGGACTGCTTCTGACTGAGGTAGACAAGGTTTCCAAGAGAAAGTGGAATTTTAACTATAGAAGCTGGTTAAGGTTGCCGTGGGCATATATGGAGAAAAGCTCATGGATACTCATGGTAGTAGGGATCACACGTGAGGTTCACAGAGGGGCATCCTGTAGAGTTGGGCTGAAACATAGGAGAAATGCAGGGAAGAATCAGGAATAATGAGAGAAGGGTAAGAAGGTTGAGATTATACATTGAAGAATCTTGAAAGGAATGTTCAGGAATTTAAACAACAGATTTTGAGGGGAATAATTTGGTTAAGCCTGCAGCGGTAGCCCTGTGGCATCCGATCCCGTCAGATCTCGGAAGCTAAGCAGGGTCAGGCCTGGTTAGTACCTGGATGGGAGACCGCCTGGGAACACCAGAAGCTGTAGGCTTGGGAGAAGGACCTGGCAACCCCCTCCCAAAAATCAATCTGCCATTGAAAACCCTATGCACAGCGGAGAAGCACTGACAATAGTGTTTCCCCTGTTGGACAGAGGGTCGCTATGAGTCGGATACCGACTCGACGGCACCTAACAACAACAACAATTTGGTTAAAAATGTTACAGAGAAATAAACTGGTAGTAGATGCAGATTAGTTTAGAAGTGGATGTCTGGAGGCATATCTATTTATTATGATTATGTTAACTGCTTTATATGCATTGTTTAATTGCATCCTTATAATAACTCTATGTTGTTGTTAGGTGCCGTGAGTGGCGTCCAACTCATAGAGAGCCTGGCTGACTGTTTCGGGATTGTTTCAGGAGTAGATTGCCACATCCTTCCCCCAATTTTTGGCAGTGTTTGGGATGGAACCTGGGTCCTCAGAGAGTACAGAGAAGGTGCTCTACAAACTGAGCTAATCCCCAGCCCATCTCTATGTAGTAGGCTTTATTATTCTAACTTTTTAGAAGAGAAAGCTGAAGTTCCAAGAAGGCATATAATTTCATAAATTCACACACCAGGGAGATTCTAAAGCCAGCCCACAAATTTGGGTCTTTTTTTACTTCAAAGACTGCATTTTTACTCTCTGCTATATTGCCACCATTATAATACTACCAATTATAGTCTATTTATCTCCAAGAAGGAGACAGTGTGCACCTGATCTAAGGTGGTAGAGGTAAGGAGCACTGCTTCAGGAAAGTCAAATGCAAAGACACTGAAAACAGTGATTTTCAATTAGAGGAAAGTACTGATGCATGTGGATGTGGCAGGCAACTTTTAAAGTGGCCCCCAATTATTCTTGCTTCCTGTCATTCATGGACTGGGTTTAGTGACTCACTTCTAATGAATAGAAAATACAGAGAATCCTAGAGAAGTATTCTGATTCTTGTCATAGAATCCTAGAGGTCTCTGGTATATGGCATAGTTAGAACCCCAGATTCTCTCACTGTCCTTGTTCCTCTGTGGCAGAATTCAAGGATTGCCTTGATTAACACCCATCCTACCATTCTTCTCATGTGCAAAGGCTGGAAAGTTAAAACAAACAAAAAGATTAATAAACAAAAAGATTACATTTCTCAGACTCCTTTACCTCTAGGCTTTGGAATATGAACTAGGTTCCAGGGTTAAATGTACTTGTATTAAATCTGAGTGGTGTAAGTTAGGTGGAGACCATCTTCCTGTTCCTTTGACTATTGCTTCTGGCTAGAAGAAGCTATTAAATAACAGAAGACGCTAATAAAAGGGAACATTCAGAGTATTTGAATGAATATGGAGATAATAGTTTTCTGCTACAATTCTAGATTCTAGATTCGATGACATGGAGATGTAGCTTCAGTGTGGAGATGGTGGCTTTGTGAGCCTGAGAACACAGGTACTTCTTGCGCACCTTTACTCAGCCTCCTTTTCAAGGTCTAGCCTCACCTTCTCAAGCCCTGCCAATGAATTCAGAATCTCCTAATTAATTTAAGTCTTATTCTTTCTTCTTCTCGTGCTCCTCCCCTTCCCTCCCCCTCCCCTTCTCCTCTTCTTCCTCCTCCTCCTCCTTTTCTCCTTCTTTGTTTTGTTTGTGGTACTGGCAGGTTGAATCCAGAGCCTTGCATATGCTACACAAGTGCTCTACAACTATGCAGAACCCCAAGCTCCCCTGCCCCTGTTTTTTTAAACTTTAAGATAGGGTCTCACTAAGTTGTGCAGGCTGCCTCTGGCCTCAAAACCTGAGACCTTCCTGCCTCAATATCCTGAGTTGTTAGGATCATGGGCACCAGCCACAACACCTTTTTTTGGTTGTTGTTATTGAGACAGAGTCTTGCTACGTAGCACAGGCTGACCTGGAATTTGTGGAGATCCTTCTGCTTTAGCCTCTTGAGTACTGAGATTACAGGCTTGCACCACTAGGGCCCAGCTTCTACTTACAGGTATTTATTTATTTTTATTTATTGTGATGTTGGTGATCAAACCCTGGTTTTTGTGCATGTAGACAAGTACTCTACCATTGAATTGCCTCATTTTTAGGTATCAAGACACCACCAACAGTAACCACATATTAGAAGGAAATTCTAATACTAAAGTAAATAAATAAATAAATAAATCAGAAAGAAATCCCATGAATCTTTAAAAATGAATTAATAGCAATTAGAAACTGTATGCAGAACAGAGGAAAGCATGAGAATTTATAAAAATATTCTTGTTTTTTTGAAACAAGAATGTGGGCTGGGATTTAGTTCAGTTGGTAGAGTGTTGCTTTGCAGCCTCTGAGGTCCTGGGTTCAATTCCCAGCACTGAAAAATGGGAGAAGGAGGTGGCAATCCAGTCCCAAGGCAATCCCAAAACAATCAGCCATTGAAAACCCTATGAGGGTCTCTATGAGTTCAACATGACTTGACAACACCTAACAACAACAAAAGGGAACATCTTGATATTAGAAAAATGTATAGATATTAAAAGCATAATAGTAAAAATAGAAAATTCAATAGAAGAGTTGGAAGATAATGTTAAGGCTATTTCTAAAAGAGTAGAAAATAGAAACTGGATAATGAAATGAAAAAATCAATGTAGGAAATTTAGCATTAAACTAATAGGAGGAGTTTCAGAAAGAGAATAGAGAAAAACTCAGAGTAACAGTCCAAGAAGTAAAAATTTATGAGAATTAACTAACAAGAATTCCTAAAGTATTTTAGAAAATCAAAACAGATCATGTAGGAAGGAGAAACAGAATGTCATTAGACTTGTCATAGCAGTAGTAGAACCTACAACACAATGAAACAATGATTCCAAAATTGTCATCAGAATGGTTTTCTAATCTTGAATTCTATACAAACTACCAATCATATGTAAGGGTAGAATAAAACATTTCAGAAATACATCCATTCTTAGGAAACTATTGGAGAAAGGGTTCTATCAAACAATGGAGAAATCAAGAAAAAAGTAATATATGGAATATAAGAAAATGAGAATCTTATGTAAGAATGATGAGAAAGGAATAACCAGAGTCCTGGGTGACCAGATATGCAGCAGGTCCTGAAAGCAGCCAGTTACAGGTTAGAACAGGACAAAGGAGGCCTCCATTTCCCCCACTCCTTCTAAAGGGAAAAGCATCATGAAACTGATAGATTATCTGATGTTTTTCACTATAGGGAGGATTTTTAAAGCTCTGGGAGAGGAAAAAGATAAATTGTGGCAAGTGCCCAGAAAACAAAACAAATGGAAAACAAGGAATTATTATCATAATTATTCTTATAAAAAAGGAAATGTGACAAGCTGGGTGTGGGAGTACATGCCTATAATCCCAGCACTCAGGAGGCTGAGGCAGGAGGAACATAAATTTGATGCCAGTTTGGGCTATATAGAGAGTTCCAGGACAACCTGGATGAACAAACAAATAAACAAAGGAAATGGGGTCATAATATGCTACATGTCTCAGCAGTGAATAATATTTTCATAAATGTTATATGTAAGCATGAAGGCTGATTTAATCAAAACTCATATTGGGAGGATGGTTTACTAGTTAAAGGAAACTAACAGATCCCAGCATCTTCAAAGCCCTGAACAAGCTAGTGCTAGCTCTGTCATCTTCCATCTTCAGTAGGTGGCCCGGATCTAGAAACAGTACATATCACTCCTGCTCACATTTCACTGGCTGGAATTCAGGCACTTAAATGGAAAGTCACTGATAGAGGTAATTCCTGGATGGGTATTACTTCTCAGCACTATTCTGCATTTAGAAAGGAAAGTACAGATCTTTGGCAGACAGTTAACCAAAGAAGAAGAGAAGAAATGTATAAACATATGTGTATAAACAAATGGTTGAAGAGAGTAAATTCCAATGATCAGTTAGTGGAAAATAAATAAAAATTAAATTTAAAATGTGAAAGGTAGGAAATAGTTAGGCTTAAAGAAAGAAACCATTTGCAGAGTAGTACTTAGTGAACAAAGTTAAGCTTTGTTGTTGTTGTTAGATGCTGTTGAGTTGGGTCTGACTCATAGTGGCCCTATGTACAAGGACTGCTATTTTTTTCATTTTTTTTATAGATGAGCTCTGTAGAACTTTATTTGATTTTTTATAGCATGTACATTATTATCCCATAAAAGTTAGCTCAATAAAATGAAATGGAGAATAAAATATTTGAAAATGGTTGAAAATAGGGAATAAGAAAGCAATATAGGCAAAGGGAATGCCAAGATTTTGAGTTTGAATAACCAGAAGAATATTGTTGCCACTAAGATATATAGGAGAATCAAGCAAAGTAGCTTTTGGAGAAGATGAGTTTATTTTTATGTAAGTTCAGTTTAAGTTATACCTGATGGATCTCCAAGTGGAAATATCAACAAGCTATAGAAGGTCAAGCTAGAGATAGACGTTTTTGTGACCTGCTTAAGCTGTTGAAGTGGGGTAAAATTACTAAAGTGGGCAGTGTAAAGACCATGTTGAAGACCAAGGCTAGAACTTTGACCTTCTTTAGGAGCAGTTGAAGAAAAATATTCAATAAAGATGTAAAAGAATAGGTGAAGCAAAAGCATTTGAAATAGGAGCCTTTATGGAAGACAGGGAAAAAGAAATTCCCCAAAAAGATGTAATAATGTAAAATGCTTCAGAAGGCTCAAGAAGGATGAGCAGAGGCTCTTGATTTGAATGATAAGGAAGCCACTAGTGACCTTCTACAGAAGAGTTTCACCGCAGTGGCAGAAGAATTAATGAATTGTCTGTGTGGCAGCGATATGAGTGTCTTTAAATAAAATCCTGGCATTACATGCCAAAGACTCCTTGGATTATATGATATTACAAGGGAGAAATGTATCACTTAATGGAGGAGAGAGCTGGCTGTCCTCTCCTTAGCTCATTCGCCAATGTTAACATCACTAAAAATGGGACAGTAAGAAGTAATATGCCTAATATCCAAAGCAACATAAAGTACTCAGCTGTGGAAGCATCAGCTATGAATATTTTGATCAAAATGTCTAATCTAAATTGAAATCAGCCTTTAGAAATCTCACTTCCAATCAGGAGTGGTAGTACATGCCTATAATCCCAGCAATTTGGGAGGTGGAGGCAGGAAGATCACAAGTTTCACCCTGTATAACTTAGCAAGGTCCTGTCTCAAGATAAAAAATAAGAAAGGAAAGGACATCTCAGTGGTAGAGCACTTGGCAAAGTATGAGGCCCTGGGTTTAGCCTTCAAGTACTGCAAAAACAAACACATCAACAACAACAAAAATGGGATGGGGGAGCAGCCCAGTGGTAGAACACTTGTACCCCAAGTACTGCAAAAAAAACCATAAAATAAAATAATAAACTTAGTCGTGGAAATAATGATGAAGTTACAGCTTGAATGAGTAACTGAGTCAAGATTGTTTTTACTGCAGGCAGTTCATAAGGTGAAGGGAAGGGGCAACAGAAAGAGGGACGGAGGAATTAATGGAACAAAATCAAAGAAGTGGTATGTATGGACCATGAAAGGTTCAGACTCAGGATGATCAGCTTCTACTCTTCTGAACAAAAATAATGAGTAAAGAGATGAGAGCATTTGAAAGTGGTGATGGCTAAGCTGGGGAAGAGGCTTCCATTGGAGGAAAGCTAATGGTGGGCCAATGATAGTGAATATGGGTGCAGGAGCTTGAGGAGATTGAGAAAGTTCTGGAAATGCTGCCAGGTACATTCTATATGTATGCATTCCTGAAGAGTAAATCCAATTAGTACAATTGTATGATTTCCTTCAGGTGTGGTCATCAAACTAGAAGTGGAAGAAAACCAGAGAATGTTAGATTTTCCCTAAAGTGCAGGAAGGGAAAGTGACAACCCCACAGATCAAACTGGTGAGTGTGGGCATACATAAAGCTGTATGTAACTGGCCAACCCTATGAAGTCCTCTGTGTACAGGTTGGTTTTTGTTAATTTTGCTTATTTGCTTTTGTTCTTGTTTTTGATTTTTTGAGATGAGGTCTTACTGTGCTGCCCAGACTGGTCTCAAATTCATGGACTCAAGTGATCCTCCCACCTCAAATTCCTAAGTAGCTTGGTCTACAGGCATCTGCCACCACTCCCAGCTTGTGTGGAGCTTTGAGTAAGAATGATAAGGTGTAAACAGATTGCAAAGTAGGCAGAAAGGTGTAAGTAGTCATGCTTGCTATGAAGCATGGTTCAATGGGAATAGTGAGGTGGGACAAATTGTGGTTAATATGGCAAGCAGAGGGGGTGAAAGTTTGGAGAATGTGAAATTCTAAGTGATGTTCAGGTCTCAGGTATGGCCACATAGGTTTGTAGCTAAAGTAGAAACTAGTTGGCCAAGTTATTAGATGTTCTAAATGAACATGGTTGTGGCCAGCAGCCTCTAGGATAGCCCCTAATGATCCCTACCTTCTTTGGTCACAACCTTGTATAACCCCTCTCCTCTTGAGGATAGGCTGGACCTAGCAACTTATTTCTTACAAATAAAATGCAGAAAAAATGATGGGCTGTCACTTCTGAGATTAGGTTACAAAAAGACTCTGGTTTCTATGTTATTTACCTCTTTTGCTTTTTAATTTGTTTGCTCTAATGCAGCCAGCTGCCATGTTGTGAGCTGGCCAATGGTGAGACCCACCAGGCAAGGATCTGAGTGAGGCCTCTGGCCAACAGGAGTGTGGAATTGAGGACTTCCAACAACCACAAGGCCCCAAGGCTGCCAACAACCACACAAGCTTGGAAGTAGATCCTTCCCAGTGGAGCCTGAGGTGACTGCAACCCCAGCCAATACCCCAATTGCAGCCTGTGAAAGACCCTGAGCCAGAGGACCCAGATCGTCTTGCCCAGAGTCCTGACTCACAGAAACTGGGAGATAATAAATGTTTGTTGTTTTAAGCCATTAAGTTAAGTTGGTTCTATACCCTAACTAACAGATAACTAATACAATGGGTGCTGATGTCTTATGAATAATAGGAGACAAGCAGGAGGAGAAATCCATAAGCTAAGGGCAGTAGTCATGTTAGAGATTCAAGCAGGGACTCACCAACTTTAATATGCATAAAGATCACTTGGGCTTCTTGTGAGAATGCAGATTTGGGTTCAGTAGTCCTGGGGCCTGAGATTCTAGATTTCTATCAAATTCCAGGTAAAGCCAGTGCTAGTTGTCCACTGAGAAGAATCTGAAGCACACAGATTAGCAGAGGAAAGCAAAGAAGATGGGTAAAGGGTGAGTTGTTGTTGTTGTTAGGAAAATCCAAATCAAATTGTTCACTAAGACAAAGAGGCAGTCTAAGATCTAAAGAGTGAAGTAAAGGAATAATGGAAATAATGCAAACAACCTAAGTCTGGGTGAGCATCGGGTGTTGCCTCTCTCTCTCTCTCTCTCTCTCTCTCTCTCTCCCTCTCTCCCTCTCTGCATATATATATATATATCCATTTAACAGAACCTGATTTTAAAATACACATTAGCATAAATGGAGAAATAACTTCATTCAGCAATCCTTTACCAAGCACCTATTATGTACTAGGCCTGGGGAAACAAAAGTGGATAAGAGTGTCCCTGCCTTAGTTACTGAAGCAGTGAGAAAGAAAAGCACATGAACAACTATTGGAATATAAGGCGATGGGTACCATAATAGAGGTATAATAAGCTATGGTAGCCAGGCAGGGAAAACTGTTCATTTTACCCAAGTGCTCAGGGATAGGAGAAAGTTCACAGAATAGGTGAGATATGAGCCTGATCTTTAGAAGAATAGACATTGAAATGGCATCAGAAGTTCTACACAGATCAATTTGTAAATAAAAACCCAGACCCCTTCCTTATACTAGTAATGTATGCTTATACAGCAACAATTTTCTAATTTGTGTTTGGTTTACTTGGTGGGAAGAGAATTCACAAACAGGCCAACATAAATAACATCCCACTATCTGCCACATTTCTTGCTGCAAATGATCAAATTGACTTACTGATTATTCACATGAGTTGGGATGCACGAGCCAGTTTTTCTTAGGGCCTGGTCAACCCCAGATAAGCCAAGACTGGAGCTGCAGACTTACAAAGTCAGAAAACCTACCGGATGTAGAAGGACAACATCTCACTGGGCCATTGACCTATTCCTCGCCTGCACACAGTGAAACAGTAAATCTACAGAGGACTCAGTTCATGATAATACTGTTCAACAAGGAACAAAAGGCAAATATTCTTAGATTCAAGTGTGTGTTGGGTGTGAAGAGCCTTGAAAGAGACCTTAGAAGAGACTTAATGAAGGCATCTGAATAGATACCGAGGTTCAGGTACTTTGGCCATTCATGTGCATTAATAGTGAGCCTTTGGAATCATCAACCACAAAAGTTACCAATAAAGAAAAGAGAACTGGGTGTGATGTTCCCAGAGCCTCTTTGAAACCATTCATATGGTCAGTTTGATGTCACACACTGATGTTCTGCTTGAGCAAGTCTGACGAGTTTTTTTCTCTTTTGGTTAATAGGGCTGTTCTTTTCCTGCTCTGTGACTTCTTACTGGCCTTGAACTGCTGTAACAACAGTAACTGATAGAACCACGAGCCAAGTGTGCATGTGAGCATGCTGGCACACTAAGGCAACTTGTGTTCTAAACACTGACATCCCCACATAAAACTGTCACCATGTCCTTAGCCCACCCTGCTGCACTGAGATTTAATGGCTTTAAGTTCACATCTAGTTTTCTCTTCTCAGTACAAAATTCTGCATGAGTTCCCCTAGAAGAAAATTCCAAAGGCATTATTTCCCCCGCTTACGTTCTTTTATCACACTTAAACCAATGATCTTTTTCATGTACAGTATCAAATACTTTCCCACTTTCTGATCCTCTCTCTGTCACTGTGTACACATACATTTTGACAGAGATGAAGTCATATTGTTCATTAGTCTGCTTATGAAGTTTATTCCACACTTAAACCACTTCCTGACACACACATTTTAGACATAAAACTCAGGCCTCAGGATTAAACTAGATTCTTAGAATTTCAAGTAGGTATAGAGTATATTAATAGAGCAGGATTTGCATGGCCCTGTGCTATATTGCTAGGATTTGGTTTGTTTCCAAATTTTGAATATTGTGAATAATGCTGCTATATACATCTTTGTACAAATTGTCCCCTTTCCTTTTACGTTGTTAATGTGGAATATATGTCCTGATGAAAGATTAATAAACCAGGGGGTTAGCCAGGCATGGTTGTGCATGCCTGTAAGTAATCGCAGTGACTTGGGAGTCTGAGGTAAGAGTATCACAAGTTCAAGGCCAGAGGCAGCCTGAGTAACTTAATGAGACCCTGTCTCAAAATAAAAAGTTTAAAAAAAAAATAGAGGCTGGGGTTCAGTGGTAGAACACTTGCCTAGCATGTGTAGAGCCCTGGGTTCAATCCCCAGCTCCACAAAAAATTAAAATTAAGAAAACAATTAAAAGCTGGGCATGGTGGCACATACTTGTAATCCCAGCAATTTGGGAAGTGAAGGCAGAAGGGTTGTGACTTTGAGGCCAGAGGCAGCCTGTACAACCTAGCAAGATCCTGTCTCAAAATAAAGAATAAAAAAGGGGCCAAGGATTCAGCTCAGTGGTGGAATGCCTTGGGTTCAATCCTCCAGAAACACAAATAATAATAATAATAATAATAATAATAATAATAATAATAATACCAACAACCCAATGGGTGGACAGTGAAGAATCAACAAAGATTATAAGCAAGGGAAATGCATGATCAGGTTTTCATTTTAAAAATACCTGTCCAGTGAGGGTAACAGCCATTGCAAGATTATTGTGAACACTAAATGAGGTCAAGAAAATGATAGCACAATAAATAACTATGCAGACATAAGTTATTATACTCAGAAAATTGTCAAGAAGTCTAACTATGGAAGAATCTTAATTAATTGAAGACCATCAATTAATTTGATCACAAAGTTTCTTTGGTGTTCTTATTTTATCTTTGCATGCTAAGGATAGTGCAGTACCATGAGAAAAAATGACCCCAACAAATAACCATTCAAAAAGAACCTATTTTTTTTTTCCTGTGAGCAAATACCTGCTTCAGGAACTTGTGATTGCCTCCAAAGTATGGAATTAGACTGCTCTTGAAGGATGTCAATGTCTGTGACCTCATGGGGAGAAAGGAGACAGTATCTAGTCTAGACACTGGCTTAAGAGACAGTATCTCACATTTTTCTTCTCTCTTTTCATTTGATCCATTGTAATCCTCTTATTATATTTAAGTCCTGTTTTTGCTACTCTCTCTGCTCTTAAGGGCTCAAAATGCCCTGACTTCACCATTTCTGGATTCTATTTTGTCTAGAAAATGAGGAAGTGATCTTGATGGTCTCTGTGGGCCCTTGCAGCTCTCACTCACCTCATGGATTCTTTGGCTCTGTCCACTTTCTCTGGATGGCAAGGCCCAGGCTTGCTTCAACCCAGTATCTTACTACTTCAGTTTTCCCATACCATGAACAATTAGCCCCTTAGGGAAATCTTTGTCAACGTATGACATCTGAATTACCTGAAGCATATTAAAAAGCAGATTCCTGGGCTCTAGGCCTGCAGGGTCAGAATCTCAGGGATGAAGACTGGGGAAGCTGTTTTTGTGTTATAAAAGACAAATGTGTATTCAACACGTGTGGTTCTGTCCTGAAAGGCTGCCCCAGAGGAGAATCTCACCTTGCAAATCCCTTCCGTCTTAATTTTTCCAGTCTTACTTCCTCTTCTTCAAGGTTTTGTTTTTGAAAATAGTTCTAAAAAGTCACAAAAAAGACAATAGCTTCAAAGAACAGGATGTCAGGCATTTGAGTGTCCTTTTCAGTCCCATTGACCCTCAAATCCTATCTGGCCTGCAGTTGCCTAACCTGTTACCATTAAGGCTAACGCTAATTATGGCTTAGGTGATGGTTAGGGGTTGAATTGTGCCCCACCCCTGTAAATTCATATGTTGAAGACCTAATGCTCAGAACCTAAGAATGTGACTTCATTTGGAAATAAGGTTGTTGCAGATGTGATTAGTTAAGAAGAGGTCATACTGGTGTAGGAAAGGGCCCTTAATACAATATGGTAGCCTTATAAAAAAGAGAAAATTGGACACAAATAGTCATGCAAATAGGGAGAATGTCGTGTAAGCATGAAGGCAGAGATCAGGGTGATGTATCTACAAGTTGAGGGCCACCAAAGATCGCCAGCAAACCATCAGACACTAGGAGAGTGGCACAGGACAGATGTTTCCTCATAACTCTCAGAAGGAACCAAGCCCACCAACACCTGGATCTCAGACCTCTAGTTTCCAGAACTGTAAGACAGTAAATTTCTGCTACTTATGCTATGTTATTGTGTTGGCCCAAGCTAAAAAATACAGAGACCTTGGATACAATCCTGATGTGGTCATGAGGACTGTAAGCTACCATTTAGCTCCTCTGAGCTGCTCTGTGCCATCTTAATGGAAGGAGAGAAATGCACTGCATTCATTAGAAGGCACATATTGGGTGAGATCTTTGAGAATACCCCTATGAAGTGTTCAATATTAGTAAGATCATCATTCAAGTGGCAAATAGGGAAGTGTCTTGAGAAGATCATCAAAGAATTCCATGATAACTGAGAATTATTTTTCATTATATATAAAGGGAGGCACTAGGCCTCAGTTATCCAAAACATGCTGGTAGTATTGATGAGCTCCCTGTTCCTGTCCAAAGCCAGTCCCTCCACCTGCATACCAGGATGGATCTCCTCTCCCCAGTTTGAGCACATCGTTCCAGCAGTCTCCTACTTCTCTCCCAAGCCTCTGCTTTTCTCTATTAGCATATAAACAGCCTATTAATTTCCCTAGCTTTAAAAACTTTCTTCTTCAACTCTGTATCCCCTGTGAACTACCCATTTTGTCTTTCCTCCCCTCTGCAGTAAAACATCATGAAAGAATTTCTATAGACTCTGTCACCAGAGTAACTCTTCCCATTTTTAATTTTTAGTAGATTTTACTTAGACATTTGGAAATGTATACAAAATCCTTAGTGCTCTGTTGATTTTCACAAAGTGAACACTCCTGGTAATCAGCACCCAGATCAAGAAACAGAATCTTATCAGCATCTCGGAAGCTTGCCTCCTGACCCTGTTCAAGGGAACAATTTCTAGCACTGTAAGTTAATTTGTGTTGTTTCCAGGTTTTGGTTATCGTATTTCAATCCTCCCTCATTCATTGAGCATTTAAATAAACTTTGTGGAGGTATAATTTATATATCATAAATTATGTATCCATTCACTTTGTAAATCTGTTCTAATCTGGAATTTTTCTTTCTTCTTGTTTTTTGTCATACTTGGGGGTTGAACCCAGGGCTTTGCACATGCTAGGCAAGTACTCTACTACTGAGCAGCACCCCAGCCCCTTTTTATTTTTATTTTTCATTTTACATCAGGGCATTGCTATGTTAGATAAGCTACCTATGGCCTCAAACTCGTAATCCTCCTGCCTCCACTTCCCAAACCACTGGGATTACAGGTGTGCACCACCATGCCCACTCCAATCTGGATTTTCTTCCATCATTCTAACAAAATTTTTGTTAGAAAAATCACCATTGATCTCCACGTGGTTAATTCCTACCCTTCATCTTATTTAACTTCTCAGTGATATTTGACAGAGTTAATATTTGCCTTCTCCTTGATATGCTGTCTTCAGTGGCTTCCAGAATTTAACATTTAGGTTTCCCTCCTACCTCACTGATCTCTGCATATTGATCTCTTTTTCTAATTCTTCCTTTTTTCCTAACCCCTTACTGTTGGAGTGCTTGAAGTATCACTTTTTGGTCTCTTCTCTATTTGTACTCACTTGCCTAGTGATGTCATCCATCCTTTGGCTTTATATACCAGCTATGCCAGCAACTCGCACATTTATATCTTCAACTCAGACTTTCCCTTTGGCCTCAGACTTAACTTGCCCTGCCTGTAGTAACTGCATTCTGTTTTCCTATTTCCACTTGCTAACAAAAGTCAACTTGCAACAGAGGAGTCATTCCTTTGCTGAAAACTCACCAATAGTGTCCCATTTCATTCAGAGTAAAAGTCCTACAATGTAAAAGAAAAAGTCTCTATAATGGCCTATAAGCCCACATGATTGGGTCCTCCTTACCCCTTCCTATCACTGCTCTAGTCAACTTCTTCAAACATACCAGACATACCCCTGCCTTGACATTTCCTTTGTCTGGTATATCTCTCCCTGGATATTCACCTGGCTAATCTTCTCATCATTTGAAACATTTACTGATGAAGATCAAAGAACACAGCCTTCAGTATGGACTGCAACTCAACATCAAAAAACAAAAATCCTTACAATTGGGTCAGTAAGCAACTTCTTGATCAATGGAGTAAAGATTGAGGTTGTCCAAGATTTTGCTTTACTTGGGTCTACAATCAACACCCACAGAAGCAGCAGTCAAGAAATCAAAAGATGCATTGCATTGGAAAGCTGTTGCAAAAGACCTCTTTAAAGTGTTGAAAAGTAAAGATATCACATTGATGACTTATGCCTTGCTATTTTCAGTTGCAGCATACACTTGTAACAGTCAGACAGTGAATTTGGGAAACAGGAGAATAACTGATGCTTTTGAATTAGAATGCTGGAGATGAATATTGAATATACCATAGGCTGCCAAAAAGAACCAACAGATCCATCCTAAAAGAAGGGCAATCAGAGTGCCCCTTGGAGGCAAGGATGGCTAGATTGCGTCTTACATATTTTGGACATGTTGTCAGGAGTGACCAATCCCTGGAGAAGGACATCATGTTTAGGAGAGTGGCAGGTCAACAAAAAAGGAAGACTCTCAGCTAGATGGATTGACACAGTGTCTGCAACAATGAACTTAAACATAAAAAAGATTGTGTGCCTGGATCAGAATCAGGGAGTGTTTCATTTCACTGTACATAGGGTCACTATGAGTCGGACTTGACTCCAAGACACCTAAGAATACCCATACTTGTGTATAATGTTCATGAGGGTATGAATCTTTGCTTTGCTCACTGTTACAGTCTAATCTCCAATAAAAATTCCTATCACAAAGTGGGCACTCAATAAATATTTGTTGAATTAATGAAAGTCAAGAAAATAGAAATATGTACTTCTCTTTTAAAAGCGTTACTCTTCTTTTTTGGTGTATATTCTCACCCTGGATTGAAAGCTAAAGGACTCATCTGTCAAGCTCCCAGCAAGTGGTTTGGCAATCATATCAACTACAAGCAAGTCCTCTTGGGTCGATGGACACCTGAGGCTATTTATTTTATTGGTGAAAGCTTGGTGTGAGAGCATTTTGGTCCAGTTCATGAAAACAGCAGCATTCTAACCAGCAACTCCAATAAATCTTACACATTCTTGAGCCCATAAGTCCTGGCTTCTTGCCTCTCTACACATCTATTCATCCAACTAAGAAGAACCTCTGTTGGAGCACACAGGGGCACTTGATTAGTAGGAGCAATGGGAAGGAACACAATCCTCTTCCCTTTCTGCCCTGGGGACAAAACTTCAGAGCAACAGATATTTGCTCAGGACAGGAAGCATGTGACAAAAAAGACTTTACATCTCTTTCCACATACCCTGAATAGCTGGCCCACTGTCCAGAGACAGATGAAGTTAATACATGGTGCCATGCACAGATACAAACTTATTCCAAGGCAAGTTATGTTTACCTCTTGGACTGTTAGTTATATGGCCATCAAAGTCCATAGTGGGGCGGTTCATCCAAAAGAAAATATTCTCACAATTTTCTTCTGATTCCGTATCTTTTTATGTATAATCTCTATCTTAGTGCTTTTCACATTTTTCACTGAAGTTGTTTTTTTACATCTTGATCTTTCCATCTACAGCCTTTGGGCCAACCACTATCCTAGCAGTTTCTCATAGATAGTACTATAGTTTATTAGATGTAGTTGTCAAGGGTATGAACTCTGAAGCCACATTGTATGTGTCAAGTCTTATCACTAATATGATCTGGGGCAAATTACTTAACCTCTCTGTGCCTCAAATTTTGATCCTGTTCAATGAGTATTTAACAATCTGCCTCATGAGGTTATTGTAAGGGTGAAGTGAGTTTATATACATATATATATATATATATATATATATATATATATATATGTATTGTTGTTGTTGTTTTTGTTTTTGTTGTTAGGTGCCATCAAGTCGGTGTCTGACTCATAGCAACCCTATGTACAACAGACAAACATTATTGTCATGCTTCTCTGCTATTCATAGGGTTTTCAATGGTGGATTGATTTTTGGGAGTGGGTTGCCGGGTCCTTCTCCCAAGCCTACTGCACTTGGTGTTCCCAGGTGGTCTCCCATCCAAGTGCTAACCAGGTTTGACCCTGCTTATCTCCCGTGATCTGATGGAATCAGATGCCATAGTGGTACAAATATATATATATATATATATATACATATATACATATATATATATATATATATATATACACACACATATGTGTATATATATATATATATACACACACATATGTATATATATATATATATACACACATACATATACATCACTTAGCACAATGCCTGGCACATAGGAAGTACAAATACACACACACACACACATGCACACACACACATACACACAATCTCCTTGTTTGTATAATTGGAAGCAATTAGTGTCTTCATGATGAGAGAGCAATTCTCTGAGATTCTTTCAGTATGACCCCTACATCATGAATGAAGCAGCTATTTGGGGAGAAGATTCTAACAAGATGTTACGGGGAAAACAAAACAAAACACTTAATTCTGTGTACTTACTCCCAGAATACATTTTGTCTTCCAGCTGAGCTGGGCCAGTCCCCCATGCTAAGCTCCCTGGTAGACATCTGGAAGGAGACCTCAGAGGACTGGGGATTTCGTGTGATACTATCAGCATGTAGAGGAGAAGGAAGTGATGACAAAATTTAGGATAAGCTCTATTTCCTCCTTCCTCACCCCTCAAAATATCTATTATCTCTGTTGTTATTATATACATAAATGACTACCATTGGTCTAGCCTATTCTAATTAGATCCTTTAAGGATTGCTATGGGCTGAATTGTGTCCTTACTCCCCACTACCAAGTTCATATGATGAAGCTCGACTCCCCCCTCTGACTGTATCTGGTGATAGGGCTTTTGAAGGGAATTAAGGCTAAATTAAGTCATAAAGTTGGGATCCTAATTCAATATGGTCTGTAGCCTTCTAGGAAGAGGAAGAGAGAACAATGTCTTGTCTCTGTCTCTGTCTCTGTCTCTGTCTGTCTCTCTTTCTCTCTCTCTGTCTCCCTCCTTCCCTCCCTCCCTCTCTCCTTCCCTCCATATATATCCTGACTTATACCAGGTGAAGATCATATGAGGGCATATTAACAAGGTGGCACCTGAACACCAGGAAGAGAGCCTGAACAGGCATTAGCAGGTACCTTGGACTTCCTAGCCTCCAGAACTATGAGAAACACATTTGCATGTTTAAGCCATCTAGTGCATGGTATATTGTTACGCCAGCCCAAGAAGACAAAAGCAGGCAGAAACAGGGAACACTACCTGATGACTCCCAATGTTGGGATTTATCTCTAGGATTTCTGGCCAGCCTGAGATGGCCTCTCCTCCTTAGCTGCGCAGCCATTCTTGGTCTCAGAGCTTCCTAGCCAGGGATGTCCATAGGCTCATGTAGAAATGAAGTAAAGGCTTAGCATAGGATAAGATACTGCTTATTCTTTGTTTATTTGTTATTTATTTTTCCTGGTTGAGTTGATATGCTACTGTTCAACACAGTATCCCTATAAGTTTGACACTAATCTCTCTCTGGTATCCTTCCACAAACTCATTCCCAGGGGACTTTGGCTCGAACCAAGTGTTGCTAGAGTGGTAGGGCTGGTTTTATATGGAAAAAATATGACAGCAGAGAATAAACCACTAGGAGCCTATTTCTCAGAAGTGGGTCATGGGCCTAGCAGTCACTTCAGAACTCCAAGGGTTTCTCCTCAGTGTGGCCTTTGCACTGAATTCTTTTCATGATGACGAAGCTCGCAAGTAGCATTTTTGTTTGTTTGTTTGTTGTTTTTGTTTTTCAGCACTGGTAATCAAACTCAGAGCCTTGTGCATGCTAGACAAGCACTCTACTACTAAGTTATACCCCCAGATTCCAAAGAACAATTTTGAGATAAATTCTCCTGTCATGCTTGTCTTAGTTTCCTACAACTCCTGTAACAAAGGGTCACAAATCAGGTGGCTCAGAACAACAAAAATTTATTCTTTCAGAACTCTGGAGGCTAGAAGTCTGAAATCAAGATGTTAGCACTTTAATTTCCTGCCCTGCTCCATGGCCAGGCAAGTGTCTCCAAGCAGAAAGCCTTTTCTCAGGCATCAGGGTATTATGGAACCTGTGGTCCAAAATCTGAAAATAGATGTTTCATATTTTCATATATTTTGTCCATTTTCCTAGTTGTTTAAGGTTATTTCCAGATCATTGTATTCCATTATGGCCAGAAGTTGGAATGTCTGAAACTACTTTTTTGTTTTTTTCTGGAGACAAGGTCTCACCGGGTAGCCCCAGCTGGCCTGGAACTCACTATGTAGACCAGGCTGGCCTCACAGAGTGCTGGGATTACAGGAATGAGCCACCACACCTGGCTTTGAAACTGCTCTTTTGACGAACATCAGCAACTGTCTCTAGGTAAATTGAAAGGTTTTCCCTTCTTCTTCTTATCCTTGGGGTCATATGTAGGTCATTGACCACTGCCTTCTTAAAATTCTCCTCTCTAGAGCCATCCTAGAATCAACCTCCCAACTGTTCTTTCCTACTTCCCATTATCTTTCTTTTCCAGGGGACCTGGTGAAAGGGCAGGCTCAGTCACAAGGCAGGTCATAGTTGATGCTGGCAATCTGTCATTTGATTAGGGAACATAATTGCAGGTACCTAGGCAATGGTCTTTAGGCAAAAGCTTCCTTTTTAGTCCCCATGGATAACATTTAACAAATGTTGGCTGACTGTGAGCCCACTGTCCTCTCGTTATTTAATTGGATGGCTGAGAGATGGCACTGTTTAACATGCACATATTTCAGTATGAACACTATTATTTCCCTACCTCTGTTGGGGGTTTCTATCCTCAAGAAAGTATGGTCAGATAATTTAAAATTCAAATGATCAATGCTGTCATCTTTGCCAGATTGATTGTATTCCACTTTTTTCTTACTGGGTCCCTCTCAACATGAACAATTCTCTTACTGGTCTTTCTCAGACTTTATTCTTACTCTGTTTTTCTTTTCAGTTTGCTTAAATGATTCTGTTATGGATGGTTTAGCAATATGCTAAAATTTTTGGAGTTTCTTTTTTCTCTTTGGTTCTTTCTTTCTTTCTTTCTCCCTTTCTTTCTCTCTTTCTTTTCTTTCTTTATTTTTGAGACAGAGTCTTACCATATAGCCCAGGCTGACCTCAAACTCAGTAGCTCAGGTTGGCCTCAAACTTGAAGCAATCCTCTGGCCTCAGCCTCCCAAATGCTGGAATTACAGACAATTGCCATCATATCCAGCTGTTTTGGTTTTTTTTTCTTTTGGGTTTTTTTTTGCGGGAGAGGGACAAAGTCTTGCTATGTAGCCCAGGCTGGCTTGGAAATCACTATGTAACCCAGGCAAGCCTTGAACTTTCAATCATCTTGCTTCCACCACCTGAATGCTGAGATTATACATATGAGCCACCACATCCTGTTAGAATCTGTTACTTATATCAGATAAGATTATGTAGGTTAATATCTTTATTGCAAATTATGTTTTTATTTATCTTGGTTAATGATCCCAGCCCCCTACAGGCAGAGGCATCCATAAATTCAAGATGGTTATGCTGCACTGAGATTCAAGCCTCATTTTCCTTTCTCAGGATTTTTCCATTACTTATAAATAACTCCTTAAGGTATTCAATATAAAATAATTTCAACTGTATCAGAAAGATGAGTATGATAAACAGAATACTGTAATGATTAAAAGTAATATATTTCACATCTGTCAAAAAATAACTCAGACACTCATCATTTACTATGACTTTTACTGATATTAGATGGCATTAAGATAACCAAACACCAAGCAAAGGATAATTATATGTCAATTATTCTTCCAACTTTCTTTCAAGAAACTTGTCAACAGAGGCTTGATGTATTGAGAAATAATGGCACTTTAAAGGAATCATTATCAAGCTCAAACTGACAACTCAATGTTTGAAATCAAGGACAATTAAATGTTTGCTTATCCTCGTTGTTAATTGACTGCCCTTGAGACTTTATCCCAACAACATTAAGACTGTTTTTTAAATGGACAGACTGATTTCTCTATTTTGTTTCTTTCTTTTCTTTTTCTTCCTTCCTTCCTTCCTTCCTTCCTTCCTTCCTTCCTTCCCTCCCTCCCTCCTTCCTTTCTTCTTCTTCTTCTTCTTCTTCTTCTTCTTCTTCTTCTTCTTCTTCTTCTTCTTCTTCCTTTTTAACAAAGTCTGGCTACATTGTCCAGATTGGCCTGAATATCAGGCTCAGATGATCCTCCCATTTCAGCCTCCCAAGTAGCTGGGACTATAGGCACATGGCATCTCCAGCTCACATTAATTTTAAATAAATGCCCTGTGTATAATGATTTACTTAGAAAAAACCCAAATTTTGAAAATTAGAGATGAGAATGGAGTCATAACCACTGATACCAACAAAACCCAGAAGATTATCAGGGAATACTTTGAAAAAGTATATTCCCCAAAAAACCAAAAATACAGACGAAATGAATAAGTTCATTAACACATATGAACTACCAAAATGAATCCCAGAGGACATAAGCAATCTAAACAGATCCATTACATTCATGGAAATGGAGAAGGCAATAAAAAGTCTCCCAAAAAAGAAAAGCCCAGGTTCCGATGGGTTCATGGCAGAATTCTGTCAAACTTTCAAAGAAAATTAATACTTGTTCCCCTCAAACTATTTCATAAAGTAGAAAAGGAAGGGGTACTCTCAAACTCATTCTACAAAACCCTGATTATCACCCTGATACTGAAACTGGGCAAGGACACTTCAAAGAAAGAGAAATATACACCAATTTCCCTGGTGAACATTGACACAAAAATCCTCAAAAAAATCCTGGCAAACAGAATTCAGCAACAGATAAAAAAAGGCCATACACCATGATCAAGTGGGCTTCATTCCACAGATGCAAGGTTGGTTCAATATATGAAAATCAATCAGTGTAATTCAATATATCAACAGACTTTCAGACAGAAATCACATGATTATCTCAATCGATGCTGAGAAGGCCTTTGACAAAGTTTAACATCTCTTCATGATAAAAACCCTGGAGCAGAGGGAAAGAATAGGGAAATACCTCAACATCATAAAGGCCGTTTATGACAAACCTATAGCCAATATTATACTAAACAGGGAAAAATTGAAACCATTTCCTCTAAGATCGGGAATAAGACAAAGATGTCCACTCTCTCCTCTCTTATCCAATATTGTGATGGAAGTCCTAGCCAGAGCAATCAGAAAATAGAAAGAAATCAAAGGGATACAAATAGACAAAGAAGAGATCAAATTATCCTTATTTGAAGATGATATGATCCTTTACCTAAAAGACCCCAATAATTCTCTAGAAAACACTTAGACCTGTTTAACTCCTTTGGCAAAGGAGCAATATACAAAATTAGCACTCAAAAATCAGTAGTCTTCCTTTACACCAATTATGAACAAGAAGAGAAGGAAATTAAGGCAACAATCCTTTTCACAACAGCTCACCAAAAAATTAAATATTTAGGAATCAATCTAACAAAAGACTCTGAAGATCTCTACAAGGAAAACTTTAGAACATTAAAGAAAGAAATCGCAGAGGATACTAGAAGATGGAAGGACTTCCTCTGCTCATGGATTGGGAGAATCAACATTGTAAAAATGGTTATAGTACCAAATGTAATTTACAGATTTAATGCAATTTCCATTAAAGTCTCAATGACAGACATTGTAGAAATAGAAAAAATAATCCAAAAATTCATATGGAAACACGAAAAAACACTTATAGCTAAACCAATCTTAAGCTGTAAAACTAGTACAGGCAGGAGGATCATAATACCTGACTTTAAACTGTACTACAGGGCTATAGAAGCAAAAACACCTGGTACTGGCACAAAAGTAGGCTTGAAGACCAATTGAATGGAATTGAAAATCCAGAGATACACCCATGCAACTATAGCCACCTGATCTTTGACAAAGGGGCTAAGGATGCAAAATGGAGAAAAGATAGTGTTTTCAATAAATAGTGTTGGGGAAATTGGATATCCATTTGCAGAAAAATGAAAATAGATCCATATCTCTCAATTTACGTGAGAGCCAACTCAAAATGGATAAGTGACCTCAACATAAAACCATAAACACTAAAACTACTAGAAGAAAAGATAGGAAACATGCTCCAACACATAGGCATAGGAAAGTATTTCCTTAACAAGACTCCAATCACCCAGGAAATGGCACTAAGAATTGACACATGGGATTGCATGAAATTAAAAAGCTTCTGTACAGCAAAGGAAACAATCAACAGAGTTAAGGAAGAGCCCACTGAATGGGAGAAAATCTTCACATCCCACCATCCAACAGAGGACTAATTTCTAGAATTTACAAAGAACTCAAGAAAGCAAATCCCAATACACAACAAATAACCCAATACACAAATGGGCAAAGGAAATGAACAGATAGTTCTCAAATGAAGTTTGTAAGGCTAAGAAACATATGAAAAAATGTTCAATATCCCTAACTATTTGTTGTTGTTGTTGCTGTTGTTGTTGTTATTAGGTGCCATCAAGTCAGTGTCTGACTCATAGACACCCTACGTGCAACAGGTGAAGCAGTATTGTTGTGCTTCTCTGATATTCATAGGGTTTTCAATGGCTGATTGTTTTTGGGGATTGGGTTGCTGGGTCCTTCTCCCTAGCTTACACCACCTAGTGTTCCCAGGAGGTCTCTCATCCCAGTACTAACCAGGCCCCACTATGCTTAGCTTCTGGGATCAGAGGCCACAGTGCTATAGCTGCAGGCCATTAGGGAAACACAAATCAAAACAACTCTGAGATTCCATCTCACTCCAGTAAAAATGGCCAAGACCAAGAAAACAAATAATAACAAATGCTGGTGAGGATGTGGAGTAAAAGGAACCCTTTACACTGCTGGTAGGACTGTAAATTAGTTCACTGCTTTGTACCTTTCATCCTAGCCTTGAAAACAAAGATGGAGGCAAGGGTCACTAGTGTTTTATTTGAAGAGAAGGGTTATAATTCCATGGTAGCAAGAGGAAAAAGGCAGTAATAAAAGAGTAGTAAAAAAAAAAAAAAAAAAAGAAAACAGAGTAAAAGTGGTACAATTTGGAAGTTGGTTATAGCTCCATGCGAATACACAGTGGGTCACCTGGTCAGGCCATAAGGAAGCATAGTGCATCAAGGAGCAAGAGAGATGAGTTAGTGCTGGCTCCTGTGCATCGCCTGTCTCTTGTTGATCAAATTAAACTCCACAGGGTGATGACACCTTCACGTTCCTGGACTACATAATCCAAGACTCCTTTAGAGAGCCACGGGGGAAGCCACAGCCTGAGGCGCAGTGCTGCTTCTGAGTCTGGAGAGAAGGAAGAGCCTAAGATTCCACCAGTCAGGTTGGGCTGGCTGGAGATTGTTCTGCTGTTGCTCTCACTATGTGGGTGCAGGCCCTGCCCGAGCTGGCCCTCACTCCAGGAGTCATAAGCACCAGAGCTCCCTATTTAGCAAAAAGTTTAGAAGTCAGCAAGACAAATATGGGGAAGCACATGAAAACTATTGAAGGGTTGTAAGTATACTTCTGTAGTAGAGTCCCTGCCTAGCATGCATGAAGCCCCAGGTTTGATCCTCAGCCCTAAAAAAAATAAATAAATAAAGGAAAAGAAAAAGGCCAATCTTCTCTTTATATCTATTTAGGCCTCTTAAATTCTATTTAAAACACACTTTTCATGAACCTACTATTTTCCAGGCTTTCTGCAATAGGAGCTAAGATTAAAAAACAAAACAAAACAACAACAAAGAAACAAGCTCCTGGCATCATAATTAATGATAATTTAATATAACAAATACCAAGAATTTATAAATTTAAATGAGGGAAGTGAATTCTCTCTGGAAGAGAGCAAGGAAAGCTACAAAGAAAAAGAACATAGATGAGTAAGGCAGCTTTGTGGAATTCATGTAAGACATGTGGAAGCAAAGGATAAAGACTAGAAGATGAATGAAGAGCATTCATCCTGTCTCCTGAGCGTGGAAACAGAGCTACACATGAGGGACTTCTGCTAACAGGTTACCATCTTTTGCTTCTTAAACTTTCTATTATGATGGCCACAGATAAGGCATTGTGGTGATTAACAAAAAATCAGACTAATCATGCATTAAACCATAAAGGCACTCAGACTGACTTGCTAAGTTCAAGGCAGACCATCCTGAGAGGTTTTGGAAACCACAAGCATCACTAAGAACCCAGAGTCTTTCTTCTGTCCTGCCATCTTTAATCTGCTGGCAGAGAGATTGTTGCAGCTTCACACACTATGTCTTCACAAAGTAATATCCAGAAAGAAGAGGAAAGGAAGGAGGCTTTCTTTACAGCATTTCTATCTTAACACAGAAACATTTGTCAGAGGCCCCTGGTAGACATCCCATTTATACCTATTGACATGAACTGTGTTGTATACCGCAACCTTAGATCAGTCAGTGGATGAAGAGATTAAGATTGTCATGATTCACTTAGATCCATCAAGGTCCACCTGCTACTTCTGAGTACATAATTGCACATCAAAATTGGCCTATTTCTTAATGTTCTTGCTTCTAACCAGTGTATACTTCTTAACAGATGATGTCACTGTCATGCTTGAAATTCTTCTTTCACTCTTCCTTGTCTATGTTGTTGTTGATAGGTGCCAGTCGAGTAGGTATCTGACTCATAGCGACCCTCATAGGGTTTTCAATGGCTGACTGTTTCGGGATTGCCTTGGGAATGGATTGCCAGGCCCTTCTCCCATTTTTTCAGTGCTGGGAATTGAACTCAGGACCTCAGAGACTGCAGTGCAGTGCTCTACCAACTGAGCTAAATCCCAGCCCTCCTTGTCTATAGGGCAAGTCCAAATTTCATGACCATTCATGCTTCTTCATGTCAACTCTTCAATTTCATCCTCTTCTCCTCTGCCAAGGGCACTGTTTCAGACATAGGAATTAGCTGACATTCCCAGAATGCAGCATGCTTGTTGTTACCCCTAGTGCTTTGTATATATTGTTCCCTGGGATTTCCCCAGTATCTTCTAGCAACTAAAACTCATCTTTCAAACATAAACTTAAATGCCTCCTCCTCAGAAAGGCTTCCAGAACGTATCTCCTCTGTTTTCTCAATACCTGTTATTGTTAGGTGTCGTCAAGTCGGGTACAACTCATAGCAAACTTATGTACAACAGAACGAAGCACTGCCCAATACTGTGCCATGCCTGGCGCTATTGTCAGTGCTTCTCTGCTATTCATAGGGTTTTCAACGACAGATTGTTTAGGGAGTAGATTGCCAGGTCTTTCTCCCTAGCTTGCAGCACCTAGTGTTCCCAGGTGGTCTCCCAACCAAAGACTAACTAGACCAACCCTGCTTAGCTTTCAAGGTCAGGAGGGATCGAATGCTACAGTGCTATGGCTGCAGACACTTTCTTTTAATAACCCTTTTATGACATCTACAGCCCTGTGGCAATTACTTATTTCTTCATTTATCTTTTTCACTTGATTGGATATCCTTAGGGCCCAGCCTAATACCCAGAATGCAAGAGCCACTTAAAAAATGCTGATTAAACCAGGCTGGGTGGTACATTCCTGTAATCCTAGCATTTGGGAGGCTAAGGCAAGAGGATCTTGGCTTTGAGGCCCATAGTGAGAACTTGTCTCAAAGAAACAAGTAAAATAAAATAGAATAAAATAGGAAAAATTTTAAATGCTGATTAAATGGAAAATCCTAGTAGGTAGAGTCTTTCAGCTCCACACAGGCCTTTATTTGTTTGATTGATTACTTATTAAATCCCACCCCTATTACCTGTTCCAAACCCTCCCATAGCCTATGGTCTAGTCTTTGTCTCCCTCATTTTCAGCAAATGATATCAACTTCTACTTTTTCTTTCTTTTTCTTTTTTTTCTTTTCTTTTCTTTTCTTTTTTTTTTTTTTTTTTTTTTTTTTTTTTTTTTTTTTTTTTTTTTTTTTTTTTTTTTTTTTTTTTTTTGTGCATACTTGGGATAAACTCAGGACCTTGCACATGCTAATTGTTTAGTCTATCACTGAGCTACATCACCAGCCTGGCTTCTTTTTATTTATTTATTTATTTATTTATTTACTTACTTACTTACTTACTTACTTATTTAGAGACAGGGCCTTGCTAAATTACACAGACTGCCTCTGGTCTCAAATTTGTGATCCTCCTGCCTCTGCCTCCCGAGTCACTGGGATCACAGGCATGTTGCCACCGTGCCTGACTTATTTATTTATTTATTTAAGTATAATTTCTATTCTATTCTTCCCAGCTAATAATTTTTCTTCAGTCCTTACAGCTCAGCTCCTTACATGGACTTTGGTGGAGGTGCTGGGGTGGCACCCACAGATCTGAGTCAGGGTGTCTGGTTCTTCTTGCCTCCTCGAGAACAATCCCTGACTACCTTGCTGTGAACGGCACCACTCACACAGTCACATGCCACATGCAGCTTGGAGAGCACACAAATTGGGAAGATACTTCAGAAGTGTCCCCAGCAGCTAGGACGTCCACTCTGTTTCCAGTGACGAACATGATGGCCTTGTCCTTGGATACATATCGGGTACAGTTAATGAAATGAATGCACTGTGCCTGGCCTCTGCTTTTTTGGCATGGCTGTAGTTCTCCTCTTTCTCTTCCTCCTCCTCCTCCTCCTCATTTTTCTTCCCTCCGTCCCTCCCTCCATCGCTCGCTCCCTCCCTCCCTCCCTTCCTTCCTTCCTCTCTCTCTCTCTCTCTCTCTCTCTCTCTCTTTCTTTCTTTCTTTTTTCTTTTACTTTCTTTCTTCTTCATCTTGGAAGTAAGGACCCAAGAAAGCTCAACTTCTGTTTCTTAGGGTTCATTGATGACACTAATTTCAAGGTTCTTCATCTTCCTTCATTCACCTCAACCCTCATTCTTCCCACCTGACATTTCTCTGGCACTTGCTCTCTTCATCCCTCTCAGCTGAAAGGGAGAGGACTCTCTCCTCCTTGATGATCCCTTGCCTCCACCCTGTCCTTGGACACTCTCTGCAGAATCTTCAATCTTCCTTTTGAACCTGTGGCACTCTGGTCTTCTCCTAACCCTAAAACACACACCAGGCTGGCCAACCTTGCACTGTCTTGCGTCTCAAAAGACTCCTGTCCTGTCTTCAAGGCCTCAAACCAAACCCTGAGAGCAGTTGCTGCTAGAACTGGTGGCTCAAATACCAGACATAACCCATCAGGTATTTTACTTGACCGGAACAGTGTTTTTTGAATCAGGAAATTTTGCCCAGGATGGCAGTCAACATCTGTAGTCCTAGCACTTGGGAAGTAAAGGCAGAAGAATCCCAAACACAGGGTCAGCCTAGGATACATAGTGAGACCCTGTCTGAAAAAAATAAAAAGAAGGAAAGAAAAAGGTGGTGGTAGTGGTGGCAGTGGTGGTGGTGGTGGAAATTTCACTTAGAAATAAGGATGTCAGTCTTTTCCAGAAAGGCCAGAAAGCTGGCTGTCCTGGGCTACATTCTTAATGGGCAACAATGGTATGGGCATAGCTGCTACCTTTGAGTAGGACATGTGGTTGACAGGTTGTCAGAGTATCCTCTGACCCTCTTTGCTCACTCCTATGACCTGTCAGATCCATGTAAGTATTAGAGTTCACAGTCTCTTAGATCTGTTGTTTTGTCCTTGTCTTTCATTTGGAAGTGCCCTCTTGAACATCAGAGGTGTTTACTAGTTATGAGACACTCAGTTGTTTGCTCTGTCTTCATTGTCCTTGAATTTCTTCACCTCTTTAGAAACTATGCCTAGCTTGGCTTCTTTAGAACCTCAGATTTCTGATTCTATTAGAGTTCTAATGCCAGGGTGTTTTCTTTTTTTTTTTTCTTTGCACAAATATGAATTTTGTTTGCAGTAGAAAACACATTATAACATAAAATTTGAGAGCTGAAACATTTTTTTGAAAACATTATAAAGTAAATAAGAAAACTTTTAAGTAACTGACAGAACTTTGTAGCATTTTTTCCTATAAATTTTGGCTTCTGCTCCTTGATAAGCTTCTCATATAATAATTCTTAATGTCTCTTCTTTTGTATAAGAATGTCTATCGCAGCATTATTCATAATACCAAAGGGTGGAAACAATCCAAGTGTCTATCAGCTGACAAATGGATAAACAAAATGTGGTATATCCATAGAACAAAATGTTATTTATCAATTAAAAAATAAATGAAGTACTAAAAAAAGTATCGACACATGCCACAACATTGTCAAATCCTTAAAACATTAAGCCAAGAGAAAGTGGCGAAATACTCCTAATCATATCATGAATCCTTCCAAACAAAGCATCCAGAATAGGCAAACTTACCAAGATGGAAAGCAGACCTATGGCCACTTGGGGCTCAGGGTGGGAGTAAGGATGAAGGGTTAGGGGAGTGAGTGGTAGCTAAACCTCTTTTATCTCCCAATTAAAAGTATATATTATGTTGAAATTCATATAAAACTTATTATCTTGACTGGTTTTTTGTTATTTTATTTTATCATGGTGCTGGGAGTAGAACCCTAAACTCTACCACTGTTATACCCCCTAGCCCAATCTCAACATTTTAAATAAAGTGTTCGGTGTTATTCTAATGTTGATTTTTCTAGCTGTTTTTCTCCTGCCTCCTGTATGAAAGCTTTTCTTAAGTTTTGGTTCTAGAATTTTCTGTCTAAGATCCCATTTATCTGTGTTGTCTGAGTGGAGTCTTGAGGCTTTTGCCCTCCATCCCTGTGAAAAGCTGCCACCTTCCTCTATGTCTCTGATGTCTCACCCTCATGTTCTTTTCACACACATTGCCAATGGTCTGCTGGAAATTCCTTCTGAATGTGTTTCTAGTACCTCAGATTTAATGTATCTGAAGCTCAACTCATCTGGCCTCCCACCCCCACTGCATGGGAAACCAGGTCCCTGCCAATTAGTCAACTGTTTTTGGAGTTATCTCAGTGACCCAGGCTGCAAATCACTTTGGCTACCTCTTTCCTTTGACCTCCACGGCATTCCTTCAGGCTGCCATAATTCTTAGTCTCCCTGCCTCCTGCCCTGCATCCAAATTCCACTCTTTGCACCCTGGTAAAAAAATCATCTTTTTAAAACACTGCTATGATAATGTCTTTGTACTGCTCAACATTCAGTAGCTGAGAGAATGAGACCTGGCAGTTAGTCAAGATTCCTGTCCACTTCCTTCTCAGCAAGCCCATTATATTTAACCCTCTAAGCAATGACAGCTCACCCTCCCCACACCATCCTTGGTACATGAGAGACTTTAGTAGTTCTCTATCATTTGAAAAAGAAAATTCAAAACCTAGGACCCTCAAACATGCAAGGTCCAACCAAGTTTCCAGTCATCTCCCACCCCTACCTGACACCTACCTAACTGGACAACTACACCTGGACAACTTTAAGTTCAGATAACTTTCTTCTTTTGCTGATCTAGTTCCATTTTTTTGAAGGTCTTCTCTGCATCCTTTGAGGCACATCTCAAATGCTCTACTGATAATGCTTCCTGTCACCTACATTTTTGCATTATATTCATGGCCAGATCTTCTCTGGCCTGCTACATCCTATACTCCTTGAGAAGAGGAACTGACTTCTTCTCCATTCTTTGTGCCATCAGAGGGTCCAACACCTAGCATCCTTTCCTTCAACAAGTATTTACATAAGCCTTCTGTAATGCTAGGCCCTGAACCAGGCCCTGGCTGAGAGGAAGAGGCACAGACCCTCTAAAAGGGTGCTCATTCAAACTGGTGAGAACGACACACAAACATGTGAAATAAAGTATGATGGGCACTGTAGAGATATATAGACAGTATTGTTGTTGTTGTTGTTGTTAAGTGCCATCGAGTCTTGTCTGACTCATAGCAACCCTCACAGGGTTTTCAGTGGGTGACTATTTTCTGGATTGCCTCAGGAGTGGATTGCCACATCCTTCTCCCATATATAGACAGTATATGGAGGATTTATCAGTATTCACAGACATTGACTAAGAGTGGGAAAGTGGGACCTCAGAGGATATGACATTTGAATTGGGCACTACAGGAAGAATGAACAGAAAGGTAGACAAGAAATGATCCAAATGAAACTGAAGCCAGTTAT
The DNA here is from genome assembly GCA_007922755.1 of Pedetes capensis. Lineage (NCBI taxonomy): Eukaryota > Metazoa > Chordata > Mammalia > Rodentia > Pedetidae > Pedetes > Pedetes capensis. Next base: position 63,228 of record VMDO01009794.1, read on the forward strand.
GTTTATAACTCATTGGCAGTTGGAATGATGTTAAGGTAGCAACGCTGAAGGGTTAGCTCAAATGTACTTAGATTATGTAGATTACGTATGAAGGTTGAACCTAGGGACTCACACATGCTAAGCAAGTGCTCTACCACTGAGCTGCACCTCAGCCCCTTTTTAATTTTTTAATTTTGAGACAAGGTCTTGCTCAGTTGCATAGACTGCCTCAGACCTTGAACTCATGATCCTCCTGCCTCAGCCTCTCAAATTGCTGGGATTACAGGCATGTGCCAGGCAATCTGGCAGATTATGTTGGTTTTATTTTTGTATGAAACAGATAAGTGAATTTTATCTCTACTGCACAAGGAGGGATTCTACCAAGGGAAGTATGTAGGAGGAAAAACCTGAATCATTTTCATTCTTAGTTGTTGACTTCCTCAAACACATGCATCCCTTACAGCTCTTTAATAGGTGAATATTTTGTTTGTTTGTTTATTATCTTATTTTATTTATTTGTTGACATATGGTCTCACTATGTAGCACAGGCTGGCCTGGAACTTGCTATATAGCCTAGGCTGGCGACAGACTCGAAATCCTTTTGCCTTAGCCTCCCAAGGGCTGGAATTACAGGCATGCATCACTACACCTGGCTTGCACAAGTGAATGTTTTAGAAGCATTCATTGATTATAGACATTTTTAAAAGGGGGATAGAGTTGGCAATCAGGATTTGGTACAGATCAGAAAACTAAGTGAAAATGTCTTATATACAGTATCTGTAGTCAAACACAACTCAGATTTTTTAACTCTATCCACGAACACGAACAATATTATCACCTGCCACAGCTGAACACACTGCTAGAAGGGCTTTGCTGATATGAGGCAATCCCCCAAAAATGCTTCCATCAGAAGAATGACCTTTGATTTCATCTCTAAACTAAACAGCTTTATTTGAATAAGATAAACAAGAAAGCCAGAAACTTTAAATATAACTTATTTCATTTGATCACATTAGCTGAAAATCTCTCTCTACATGAAACAAGATTTTGCCATCAGCAGTTTTATAAGGGACATCTGGCTTCAAAAACTTTTATTGCTTTTTTTTTCTATTATAAAAATATTAAGTCAAGCAGTTCTGGAGAGCCATGCAACAAAAATGTCAACATCAAACTAAGTCCTGCTGATTTCCAGGGGACTATTGCCACAATAATGAGCAGTTGCTGTTGTTTTCACAGAAACACCAATAAACAGTCCTAAAAACACAATATACTGACAATGATCAATAAAATTAAGTATTTCTTCACTTTCAAGCTAATTATAAATTACCACAAAATTACTAATGGAAAATACAGGTAATTAGACCTGAACAGGAAAGGATTTATAGCCACAGGATTTTTGCATTTCACCTAGGCAGCTTTTATGCATAATAGTTGGTCATCCTTTCTCCTTCGTTCAGAAGTATTCACCCACAGCCCTGATGATTTAGCCCTGACCAAACTGGGTACTAACCATTTGTCTCTCACCAAATGCATTCTTTCTTTCTCCCTTTTGCCTGCCCTCCCTCCCTCCCTCCCTTCCTTCCTTCCTTCCTTCCTCCTCCTCCTCCTCCTCCTCCTCCTTCTTCTTCTTCTCTCTCTCTCTCTCTTCTCTCTCTCTCTCTCTCTCTCCTCTCTCTCCCCCTCTTTCTCTCATGTTGATTTTGTCCTGGGGAGATGAATGAAGGCCTTGCAGATGCTAGGCACACGTTTTGTCACTGAGCTGTACCATTGTTGTTGTTGTTGTTAGGTGCCATCGAGTGGGTATAGCGACCCATAGCGACCCATAGCGACCCTGCGTGCAATAGGCGAAACACTATTGTCATTGCTTCTCTGCTGTTCATAGGGTTTTCGATGGCAGGTTGATTTTTGGAAGTGGGTTGCCAGGTCCTTCTCCCAAGCTGCACCATAGCTCATTTTTTATTTTTATTTTTTTAAATAAAGTTAATGAGTTTATTACATGGAGATAAGAGCTAGTACACATTTTAGATTTAAGCTCAGGTGTTGAGAAAGAGGGGTGGGGGAGCCAAGAAAAGAATAATAGTGCACATCCAAGACATGGATATGGGCTTCTCCAGACAGTTTCCTTATTATTTATTTTTTATTTTGAGACAGATTCTTGCTAAGTAACACAGGCTGCCTGTGGCCTCAAGCTCATGATCCTCCTGCCTCAGCTTCCTGAGTTGCTGGGAAAGCACCTGGCTTACCACATGCATTCTTATCATCAAAACTAAGTATTGAAGGTTGGTCATTACTCACTGAGCTATGACGGAAGTGAACTGTCATGGAGGCCTTGTAATTTCAGATCCAAACCCTGCCGAAGCCAGCCTGGTCACGGTGGTGGAAGGGCCGCAGGGAGATGAGCAACGAATGTGACCCTGCGTGCTTCTTCAGTTGCCCTTTGAACCAAATCAATGACAACTCTCCTTGTTCATGATAAATGCCTCCACATTCAGATAAGCACCATTTGGAAATCTTCACTATTCTGATAACCACCACTATGCCAAAGTGAGTGTTACTGAGTTCTGAGTTTTTCCCTGGGGCCAGTTACTTTGCAGTACGTCTCTTGGACAGACTCCAGTTCCCTAGTTAGAAGTGTAAATAATATTAAAAATCAGGGGAATTTCTTTTCCTTGCTTGCTAGATAGCAAACACATCAGAGAACTGAAAAGCCCCTAAGTTCTTTGCTGTTGATGTTGCATTGTTTGATGGTGGAGGGAGCACAACTGATTAACCAGATTGAAATCTTTGTATCTGTTTGCTCTTTGAAGGACAATCTGTAGGTGAGTTAGTGGCAGTGGCAAAAACTAAGAGTTGAGGCTGTGATTCGTTATTTTCTATTGTTTTTCCCACTAAGGTGGGACCAAGGGCCCAAGAGATGCCAAGCTTGGAGGATCTGGCTGCCTCTGGCTTCCTAGGCTGGTATAATGGTTCTGTTCTCACAGAAGTGCTGACAGAACATGACAAATAGAAAACAGATGTGAACTGACCTTCTAAAAATGTATTTCATGGCTTCTTATTCTTCTTAGGGATTCCGCAGAGTGAGCAACGCCACCTTCAGGCAGTGATGCTCACAGCACCTCAAAGGACTGATGCTCCTGCTTGTGATCCCTGGCCAGTCTCCTTCCACAATACCTTCTCAGATACCTTCTCCTCAGCATCCACTTCTCATCTGATCACCTCCCTGCACATTTATCCTCACACACAGTCTTCGCTTTCATAACTGTTGCCATCTTTTACTAAGCATTGAGGTGGCTCCTCTCCTGTTTATGTCATTGGATTTATACTTGCTTTGAAATCGTCACTGGGTCTATTGGTAACTCCAAATATAGTCCCGCATCACTTAAGGAGTGGTTAGGTGATTGCCTTATCCAAGCACCACAGTGTGCTTTCACAAACCTGGATGGGATAGGTCAGTCACTCGACATATTTCTTTAGATAGGGTCTCACTATGTAGCCCAGGTTGGCCTCAGATTTGAGATCTTTCTGTGCTGGCCTCCTGTGTGTTGGGATTCCAGGTATGTACCACTATACAGGCTCAATGTGGCCTGTTGATGCATCCGACACACAGTAAATGTGAGATGTCTGAAGTTGCTGCTGGCATAATGCAGGACACTGTTTTATGGTACAGTTTCTTGTTTTTGTTTTTCTTTTCTTTAGACAGAGTAGCCCAGGCTGGCCCCAAAACTCGCACTTCTGCCTCTGCATCCCAAGTGCTAAGAGTATAGGTGTTCACCAACCTGCCTAGCAAGTAAACTTTTTTGGAAGTAGAAGGAGTATACCCTAAAATAATGATAAAAGTATAGTCTGGTAAATAACAAGCCAGTAACATAGCCACTTATTTTCATTATCAAATGCTATGTTCTGTACATAATTGTTTGTGCTACGCTCTTATAGTACTGATAGAATAGTAGGTTTTTTGTTGTTTGTTTTCACTTGAACTCAGTTTCATGCATGCTAGGCAAGCGCTTTACCACTGAGCTGCAATCCCAGCCCCTTTTTGTATTTTTTAAAATTTTGAGACAGGGTCTCACTAAGGTATGCAGGCTGCCTCTGGCCTCAAACTTGCGATCCTCCTGCCTCTGCCTCCTGAGTCGCTGGGATTATAGGCATGCACCATTGCACCTGGCCCAGACCAATAGGTTTATTAAATCCAGCATTACCACAGACATTCAGGTAATGAATTGTGTTACAACATTATGATGGCTATGATGTCACTAGGTGATAGGAATTTTCTAACTTCAATATCTTCCAGTTCCACTACAGTATCTTATAGTTCATATGCAGTTCACTGTTAACCAAAGCTATACTTTTTTGACACTAAATGTTGGTTTGCAACCACTGAGTACACAGGAATTGTGCCCACTTAAGTTTGAAATACACAGTAGAGGACTACAAAGCCAGGTGGGGAGACAAATTCCCATGCTCCTTTCTCATTGCCTTCCTAGTTCCTGGTTCCTATGCTCAAGGGCTGCTCCTTAAGTGTGTGAATGTGTGCTTGGAACTGGCATAAGTGTATAGCTTTTAAAATGCTCACTTTATGTTCTTTGTGAATGCTTGTACAAAATTTGGGAGCAAATTTGCTAATATCATTAAAATTTAAAAAGGCATATCCCCTTTGACCTAGCCATTTTACTTCTAGAAATTTGTTCTATGGAAATACATACATACACAAAGATGGTCACTACAGCACTGAATGTAATAGAAAAAAAGCAACAATTTATATATTTGTTAATAGCCAAATGAGTAAGTAAATGATAGAACATTTATACAGGAGGAACATAGGCAATTCTTAGAAAAATGATAGAGGTTTCCTATGTTTATTGCAAAGGTAATTACATCAGTCAACATTCTACCAGGAACACAAAACTCATAATAGATTGTTCAATAGATGTAACTTAATATAGGAATCAATTACAAAAGTGTACAGGCAAACTTTTTGTATCCAAAGAGTAGTGATCAAGGGATATGGGCCACCCTGTAGTGGTGGCACAGGCATAGGCAGGTGGGGAGCTTGGGAAGGTAGGGCCAGGGCTGTTTTATGCAATGCCATATTTTCTACTCTCCGTACTTCTCTTGGCATATCAACTTCATTCTGACTCTGTAGACCAGCTTTACTCTTCTCCATACACACACCCGCACTAGCTCTAGTTCACACATTAGTAATGACTGAAGATAACCCCAGGAGATAATCTGATGGTTCAGACGGGCTTAAACAATCTGGCTAGGGGGAAGAGCCCTATAATATAAACATGACCACAGGACTCATGTCTGTGAGGGAGGGTTACAATTCTAACCAGAGGAGCCTAAGTTGAGGAGATCCCGTCAAGGTAGATTCGGATCTATAGGGGTGAGAATTTATGATAGGGAGAAGATTTAAACAGGAGATGATAATTTAAGTTTTTGACATGTTCCATTGAAGTGCCTGCAGAACATTCAAATACACAGAGCAAATCCCAGAGCTGCCTCTTGAGTCAGCAAGTCCCTTACATTCCTAATTTAGGAAAACAGTAGAACAAACATCAATCAGATATCACCCTTGGGCTGCTTCTGGCCTGCTGCCTGTTTTTATATGACTTCTGAATGAACAGTGTTTTTTACATTTATCCAATGTTTGAAAAAAAAAGCAAATAAAGGAAAATATTTTGTGACACATGAAAATTATATAATATATAATAATTCAAGTTTCAGCACGAATAAATTAATTTTTATTTGAACATAGCATTCATTTGCTTAGGTATGATTGCTTTCATGCCACAATAGCAAAATTCAATAACTACAAAACAACAACAACAAAAGACCATAAAGTATATGTTATCTGGTTCTTTTCTGAAAAGTTCCTTGCTCCCTACCTCAGAAGATCAGACAGGGTTGTTGTAGGGCTTTAGATTGCTCTTTTGAGATATAAAAATAGTTTAGTTATAGCCATGAGGCCTGAATGAAAACATACTCAAAATTTGTGTAATCTCTTAAAGTTTTACATATAGCAGTAACCCCAGTATATATAATTAGATGCATATAAATGGCCCCATTTAGGACAAATGTAAGGTGCCCTATCCATGCTGTGTAGCCCAGGCTGGCCTTGAACTTTTGATCCTATTGCCTCAGCCTCCTGAAGGCTGGCATTACAGGAAGGGGCCCTCATGCCCACCAGGTTTTCACTTTTGCCATGACCTATTCGAGGGGTGATCAAAACATATGGTGAATGCTGAAATTTAAAAAGTTATTACAAAAGAGGACTCCCAGAACCACTTTGGCAAGTGGCAAGAATGATGGGAAATGTGTGTTCAAAGCTGTGGGAAGTATTTTGACAGGGATTAGCGGCAATGTGTCTTTTACTGTAAAATTTTTTCTTTAAACATTCATCATATTTTCTGTTCATACCTCATATGTACTTATTTGTGATATATTAGGACACAGTGGGAAAGGATTCTGCCTAACATTGGGGCAGGCTGGTGCAGAGAGAGGAAAAGCCAAGATCCACAACTAGACTTGTGCTTTTTTGTAGAACAGATACAGCCAGGGCAGAGAACAATAAATAAAATGCCATCAACAGTTTATTTGGCACTTATTAGATGGAAAGTATGTCAAGTGCTTTACATACAATTATCAAGACAAGTACAACGCCTTTTCACTAAGAAGCTTACAGTCTGAGGGACAGGAATATAAGTACAAGGCCAGTTGTGGTGGTAGAGGTCTACAATCCCAGCACTCAGGAGGCTGAGGAAGGAGGATCATGAGTTTGAGGCCAACCTGGGCTACATAGTGAGATACTGTCTCAAAACAAAACCAACGAACAAATAAATCTGGGTGCTGTGGCACACACCTGTAAGCCCAGCTACTCAGGAGGTTCAGGCAAGAAGATCATGAGTTCGGGGTAAAATGCAGCCTATGTAATTTAGGGAGACCCTGCCTCAGAATTTAAAAATTTCTGTGGCTCAGTAGTAGAGCACTTAGCTATCATGCCTAGGCCTTGGGTTCAACCCTCCAGTACTAAAAAAAGAAAGAGACAGAAAGAAAGAAAGAGAGAAAAAAAGAAAGAAAAAGAGAATATAAGTATAGAATAATAATCCTAGTTCACAGGTAGATCTGGAAGGTTATCAGTTCCATCTTTCCCTTTACAAGTGAGTGAACGACAACAAAAGAGAGGCAGGCAGGGCTGGAGTAGATCAGAGGAAAGTGAGCTTACTTGAAGAAAACAACTTCAGCCTGGAAGGAAAGAAATACTTTAACAAAAGAAGAATATGGAGTGTGTGAGATTCAAGAAAGTTCAGTGTACATTCAAGGAACAAGATGAGGATCTTACTGGTTGAAATGGATAGAGGGTGTGTGTAAACTAATTTTCTAAGTTAGAAATTTCTTTTATTTAAAAAATTACATTTATTTTTCTAGAGAATTAAAAAAAATAGGTGATGGCCAAATTATTACATGTTGATATTTTAAAATATCCTTTGCCATATTTATCAATGTTTTATACTTACAGAAATTTATTTTCTATGTACTCTGTAAGTCCTTCCAGTTATGCCCAACAGGGAGTCTTTTTAGGGTCAACTAAACGTTAACTCACAATCCTACTGTAGACCACACTCTGTAACCCTAAAGGATATGCCAAAGTAAACACAAATTGCCATCGGGGTATGGGGGGTCATTCCCAAGATTCCTTGTAGCAGTCCACTGATCAGTGAAGTTTATGTTCCATCCAACAGGATACCCACCAGGCCAGCATGGGAGCTGCCTGGGATAACTGGCCTCTTTGTCTACAGAGCTGATATCTCTAGTAACAACTTCATAGTGCAGTGTACAGTTTCTGTGAGAGAGATGGGAATTACAAGAGTCAGAGCAGGGGACTTCAAGAATGTGACTTCCTGCCTGGGATAGATGGTTCTTTCACTCCAGAAGTATTCTACCTTTTGGGGGCATGTATTACCACATGTATTATTGTCTAGCAACATGGTTGACAAACTATCTTTATCAAGTTGCCTGAAAAACAGGGCTAGAAAGATAACCAAAAGTCAAATTTTCATTCAGAATGAGAAACAGTTTTGTTAATCCTTTATACTTCCCAAGACCTGCTCCAATTTCTTTGCCTTCCTCAAAATAACTCTTGTTAATATTTTTTCTGGGGCTGCGGTTTAGCTCAGTTGGACCAGTGCTGCTTTGTGCTCTCTAAGGGACTAGGTTCGATCCTTAGCACTGCAAAAAATAGGAGAAGGACCTGGTAGCCCACTCCTGAAACAATCAGCTACTGAAAACCCTATGAATAGCAGAGAAGCATTGACATAGGGCCAGGGATGGCACAGAGTGTCAAGGAGTGTTTCATTCTGTTGTACATAGGGTCACTGTGAGTTGGATCCAACTCCATGGCACCTAACAACAACAACAATATTTTTCTAAGAATTTACATAAAATTGTATACATATTGGTAGGCATTTAGTTTATATCCAATATTTCACTATTACAAACTAGCAATGAACATCTTTACGTACACATGAGAGTATTTCCTAGCAGTGAAATTATATGGATAACTAGTAGGTGAATTCTAAATTCTGACAAATGATATTAAATGGCTATTAATCTTTTTTTTTTTTTCAGTACTAAGGGTTTGAACCTAGGGTCTTACACATGCTAGGCAAGTACTCTACCATCCCTGGACCCTTTTTAATTTTTTAGTTTTAAGACAGGATCTCCTTAAGCTAGGCAGGCTGCTTCTGGCCTCAAACTCATCAATCCACCTACTTCAGCCTCCCAAGAGGCTGAGTTTACAGGTGTGCACCACACTGCCTGGCATAGCTATTAAAATCAATGCACACTAACCATGTTTGAGGGTCAATTTCTCTTCACTCTCTGTGACTGCATATTAGAAATATTTATTTACTTCTTGTATATTCTCAAATCTAATCTGCACCCTCTCAATAGTTTCTGAGGGTTAAAAAGCCAGGTGCAAATTACCATTGTGTGTGGATTAGATTCACGGTTGAAAGCTGGTTTGGAGGAAATTTACAGGACCTCTGTACATGTTGGAAAAACAATATAATGCAATGACTTATTTTATTTATTTGCCTATTATTTATCACACTTGTCATCACTCAAAACTGAAGCATTTTCATTACTATCTATCACTTCACTATTTATTCAATTGCCCTATGGACAAGGAATAGTTGAAAGAAAGGAGTGGATTAGAATTGTGAACTGTTTTCCACTTAAAGAATTGCCATACCTAGGCTGAGCGGCACATATCTTTAATCCCAGTTTATTAAGGGTGACAGAGGCAGGAGGATCATAAGTTTGAGGCCAGAGGCAGCCTGCGTAATTTGTGAGACTCTGTCTCAAAATACAAAGTAAAAAATGGTCTGGGGGTATGGCTCAGTGGTTGAGTGCATATGCTTGCAAAGGCATGTGTGAGGCCCCAGGTTCAGCTCCCCAGTACCCCCAAAATCCTGAGTGCAGATTATATTTGGGTGTGGGTTAGATTCAATAATATACAATACTTATTTTTGAAACAGGGTACTTATTTTTGAGACAAGGCTGGCCTGAAACTCACAGTCCTCCTGCCTCAAAGTACTGGGATTTCAGATTACACCACCATCCTGAGAAATCTTTAAATGTTGTCTCTATAGTGAATGAGAAATAGTCTTCTATTTATTTGCATTTCTCTGATTACTACTGAGTTCATACATCTTTTCAAATGTTTATTGACTACCATTTGTATTTTTTCCTTTTTGAATTACTTGTTCATATTCTTTGTACTTTTTTTTTTTTTTTTTGGTACTGGAGGTTGAACCCAGGGTCTTAAGCTTGCATGCTTTGCAGCTGCTGTCCCACTGAGCTGTACCCTCAGCCCATTTATTTACTTTTTTGAGACAGGGTGTCGCTAAATTATGCAGACTACCTCTGGTCTCAAAATTACAATCCTTCTGCCTCCTGAGTGGCTGGGAGGGATTACAGGTGTGGACCACAGTGCCTGGCTCTTTGTGCATTTTTCTATTGAATTGACTTTTTTAATTTACTTGTATGATATAAATATATGGCATATATTATTGTTTATATACACATAATAAATATTTTAATTTTATTTTGGGTTTTATCAGATATGTAATGGGACCTACTGAAGACTTTTGATCAGCACAGCTTGGTGATGGAGTATTAGGGCTTTGGAGGTGCATTTAAATCTCCTCACCTCAGTGACGTCTGAGAATGTAATTTTGAATAAAGCATTTAATCTCCTCAAACCTCAGTTTTTGGGGCCAGTACAGGTAATAATTTCTATTACTTTTTTTCTATTTGTTGAGGCCATTTTTGTGGACTAAAATGTGGTCTATCTTAGAAAAAGTTCTATGTGGTGTTGAGAAGAATGTGTATTCTGCATCTGATGGATGGAATATTCTGTAGACATCTATAAGTTCCCATTGGTCTATGGTGCTATTCAAGTCCATTGTTTCTCTGTTGATTTTTTGCTTTGATGACCTGTCTCTTGGCAAGAGTGGAGTACTGAAATCTCCCATAATTATTGTGTCTAGCCTGATATGTACTTTTATGTCTAATAAAATTTGTTTTATGAAGCTAGGGGCACCTATATTTGGTGAGCAAATATTGAGTATAGTTATAGGTTCCTGGTTTCTCTTACTAAAATGTAGTGTCCTTCTTTGTCTCTTCTGATTAGTTTGGGGTTGAAGTCTCAGTTGTCAGAAATTAGTATTACTACTCCTGGTTTTTTTTGGTTCCCATTTGCTTAGTATATTGTTTCCCAGCATTTAATTTTCAGCCTTCTATGGTCTTTGTGGATGAGGTGAGTCTCTTGAATGGCACATACCAAGGGTTTATGTTTTTTAATCCAATTAGCCAGCCTATGTCTCTTGAGCGGCGAGTTAAGACCATTTACATTGAGAGTAATTATTGAGAGCAGCATATTATTTTGCATCAATTTGGTGTTTACTTCTATTATTTTGATTCATATTTACCCTATTGTTTTCTTAATTTCTCCTCATGTTTATTATTTTTTTTTGATCTTGTATTTGGGGTTGTCTTACCTCTCCCATATGTGGTGTGTCATTCAGGATCCTCTGCTGTTCTGGCTTAGTGGCCACAAATAGTTTACCCAAAGTGATGTAATAATTGTACAATGGAAACAGCAAATGCTGTATTACTCTAAACCCCACCGATACTTGTTAATAAAGAGGTTAAAAAAAGAAAACCCTATGAACAACAAAGAAGCACTGTCAAATATGGTGCCAGAAAATGAGCCCTGCAAGATGGAAGGCATTCAAGAAATGACTGGGTAAGGAGGGCTCTAGCAAAAAGAAGAAATCCTGGGAGAAGAAAGAAGGGAGAGGAGGAACAAGGAGGAGTAAGGAAAAAGAGAGAGAGGGCGACCTTAAAGTAAACAGCCCAACCTTAATAGTTCGGGAAATAATTATAAAAATACCAATAATATCAAAGAATGGTAACAATACAAATGGGCTAGAAAATTCATGTAATATTACTGACAATGTAAAAAGATAGATCACTACAGAAAAAGTTTTAACCTTAAACATAATTGGGATCCAAGGATATATAGAAAAATATTCCCACAAAAAGACATGTAAAGGGAAGAGAGGCCTTTGGTGGGGGGTGGGACGGGGGGGAGGAAGTGCACAAGAGGGTAAGGGGGAACTTATCTTTGCAACGTACAATGAAATGGGTATATGGAAATGTCACAATGAAATGCATGTCAGAATGAAACACATTAAATTGTACATTAAAAATTTCCAATAAATCCCAGCAGCTGGGGAGGCGGAGGCAGGAGGATCGAAAGTTCAAGACCAGAGGCAGTCTGTGTAACTTAGCGAGACCCTGTCTCAGAAAATAATAAAATCTACAAAATGGGCTGGGGGTGCAGCTCAGT